>JAZGLO010000070.1:0-19007 GCA_036873155.1 Biomphalaria sudanica | reverse complement strand
TAGACTACCAATAACATGGCTTTATTCGACAAAATTAGACTACAGTAAACAGTGAATGAAACCAGCACGTCTCGCATAACACTGATGCACACACTTGACATGAAACACGCACTGGGCATGACCTTCTGACACGCTGGACGCACGCAGAAAATCAACTCAGTTACACTACATTCACCCCGCCTAAAAGTTATATTCTGTCTGTGGCATTTTACGTCTCGAGAGACGATCTTTTCCCTTTGCAACTTCTTATGTGACTAAAGAGGCCAATCCTTGATACACAGCTGCGATCGCAGGTTGGGCATATGTAATCACCAGGCGCCGTTGCATTTTCACCCTTTCTGCTTCTGTTGTGTATGACATCTGCAATCTTTGACCCTTCCTTTATGCTCTCTCTCCATGAGGATCTGTCCAGTGCCACCTCTTCCTAGTTGCCAGTGTCGATTTTGCAGAGCTTCATATCGCGTTTGCATACATCCGCATAACGTAAAAGTGGGCGACCAGCGGTTCTCCTGTCTTCTATTAGATCGCCATACAGGATGTCCTGTGGAAGTCGACCTACTGGCATTCTACGTACGTGGCCAAGCCAGCCAAGGCGTCTGCTACTGATAACAGAGCGGATGTCCTGGCACCCTGCTCTTTGTAGCACTTCCTCATTGGTTATCTTATCTTGCCACCTTTTTTTAAAGATCCGCCTTAGGCATCGGAGGTGGAAGACATTAAGCTTTTTTTCCTGCCATGAGTAGGTTGACCATGTTTCACTTCCGTACAGCAAGGTGCTCAACACAGGTCCGGTAGACTAGGGCTTTAGTACTGCTAGTCAGCAGTATGTTGTCCCAGACTCTTTTCTGCAGCCGTGACATGGTGGCCATTGCCTTGGCTATCCTGTTGTTTATGTCTTTATCCAGTAGAGTGTTGTTGGATATGATAGAGCCAAGGTAACAAAAGTGATCAACAATTTCTAGTGGTTGGCCATTATTGCTTACTTGAGGTGCAGTGTTTGTGTTTTGGACAAGTATCTTAGTCTTGCTTTGACTGATGTTTAAACCGAACTTCTGGCAAGCAGCAGATAATTTGTCAACCAGGCACTGTAGCTGAATATCAGAATCAGCCACAATAGCTGCATCATCAGCATACAGGAGTTCCCTGACGAGTAGCTTCCTAACCTTGGTTTTTGCCCGCAGCCTTGATACGTTAAATAGTTTTCCAGAGGATCTTGTATGAAGAAACACACCTTCGTTTATGTCGTTGTACGCATAATGCAGTAGACAGGAGAAGAATATGCCAAACAGAGTAGGTGCGAGTTATATTACGCATACAAATGTTAGGTTAGACCAGTAGAGAAAGTAGTCTTGAATATTAATGAAATAAGTCATACAATACAAAAAGTCTAACTAGAAAAGCTATACACTATAAAATGATCAGTGCTAAGTGTGTCATATTAAGCCTACAGATACTGAGTTAGAACTTGTGATATGGAAAAATAATTAAATAAATGTTAGACCTTATAATTAGGTCTGCTTGTTCTTAGGTTATATCTACCAGGACCAATACTGCCGTCGCTTTGAGTTGGTGACGTCGGCGTCTCTCTAACTGGAGACTCAGCCCCTGCATTTACTTCTTCTTGATGTCCATTTTCCCCCTGTTGTACATGTGTGTTAGGAGCAGCCATTGGTTCCATAGTCACATGGTCAGTAGGCACCTGCATCTGTATGATAGGGTTTGTCTCCGGCTCAAGGTCTTCATGTTCCATATGTTGATACACCAAATGTCGTAGTGACACTGTTTCTTCTCTTCCATCAGGAAGTCTTACAATGGCATACTGTGGGTTGCATGTGATTAAGTCCACAGCTATTGTATCATCGTCATATTTTGATGTACGGACTCCCTTTTTTAACAACACTTTTCCTGGTTGAGTTAACCATGTCGGGAGTGATAAGATAAGATTTGAATATTCTCTCGTGCGGTGTCTCGTTTGTAGCGGTACAGAGCAGAGTACGAAGAGAGTGCAGGGATTGGTTTAACACCTGCTCCCATTTGGAAACCGTCCTTGAGTTTTTAAGGCCAGAGTTATAGCTTTCCATAATGAGCCGTTTAGCCTTTCTACTTGAGAGTTCCCTCTTGGATTATAGGGGGTCGACCTGCTTGTGGCCACCCCTCTCTCGTGTAAAAATTCCTGTACCTCTCTTGACATGAATGAGGTACCTCTATCAGAGTGTACATAGTCAGGCATTCCGAATAGTCCAAATAAATTATCTAGACATCTGATTACTGTTGAAGCCGACATATCAGAACAGGCGTATGCAAACGGGAATCTTGAAAATTCGTCAACTATGGTTAGCAGGTATGTGTTCCGAGATGTAGAAGGGAGCGGTCCTTTGAAGTCCATACTTAGTCTCTGAAAAGGCTGCATCGCCTTAAAGTTCCATTAGAATTACTGAAATATCTGGGTTTTACTTCAGCACAGATTCTGCACTGGTTGACAGCCAGCCTGACATCTTCACAAGAGAAAGGTAAGTTTTTCGCTCGCACTAAATGCCATAGTCTTGTTACCCCCGGATGACACAGAGAGTCATGGAGCAGTTTCAATTCATTTCGACTCATAGCTGACACACACCCATTTCTAGAAAACGTATCAGCCGCTACATTGTGTTTGCCTGGTCTATACAAGACATCGTAGTGGAAACAGCTCAGTTCCAGTCTCCACCTTTGAATTTTCTCATTCTTTATTTTCCCTTTGCTCTGTTTGTCGTACATGAAGGCCACAGAGCGTTGATCCGTGACAAGGGTAAAGCCATTTCCTACTTAGTAGTGGTGCCATTTCCTTAAAGATTCTACAATGGCGTAGGCTTCTTTTTCTATTGCTGAGTGCCGCCTTTCACTTTTAGAGAGTGTTCAAGAAAAGATCGCCACGAGGCGGCCATCCTGGTTGAGGGTGGCAGCTATTGCAACATCTGAAGCGTCTGTTTTAACCGTCAGAGGTCGAGTATAGTCGATGGTGAAGATGGCAGCTTTCTCCAGCTCCTGCTTTAATTCGTTAAGGGCTGTCTTTACTGTTTCTGAAAGAGGGAACGACGTGTTATTTGCCAAAAAATTTATTTTGTTAGAAAAATTTGGGATCCACTGTGAGTAGTACGCCAACATGACCACGATCAGTTTTTGTGAGCGCATATCATGAGGAGGAGGAAGGTTTCTTAAAGCCTGGAATCTTTCAGGGTCTGGCTTGAGTAGGCCTTTAGACATTTCGTATCCCAATAGGCAAACTTTGTCAGTGGCTATCGTACTTGTGTCCTCATTAAATGTGATCCCATACTTTCTAGAAGCATCTAGAAATTTTTGCATATTCACATCGTGCGACTCTTTATCATGACCACATACCGTTTCTAGATGGGAGTTAGTTGGCGTTTTCATTGCCCCACAAGAGATTTCGTTCGTTGAATTGTAAGCCTGAGCATGCGTTGTGGCTGTTTTTAACACTCTAGCTTCGTCAAAAGTGCTTTGTAGAGTAAGAGATGTCTTTTCCAGTAACCGCTGTCTATTAGTGTTGAATGTCAGACCAGTTATGAAGGCGTCTCTAATGCAAATGTCTTTGTGGTGTTCTGCAGTTACTTCTTTAAAGTCAGTCTCGGGCCAGGCTTCGCAACTTTAGCATAAAGGACTCTGGCCCGGCGGCTGTTTACATGTAGCAATCAAGTGTCTTGCAAAAATGTCATTCTTTACCTTAATATAAGTTGTCTTGAGTGTGTCTATGGCCATTGAATAGGACGATACATCACTGATGAGCATATAAACCGTAGCAGATACGTGATTCTTCAACAACTTTAGTTTAAAGTCTTCGTTAATATCCTTGGTGGACGAAAGAAAATTCTGAAATGTGTCATACCAGTGAGTCCATTTTTCTGAGGCCAGAGGAGCATTAGGATCAATGTCCAACTCTTTCGGTCTGAATAATTTATCCATTGTAGATTAAGGAATCCAACGCTAATCCAGATACATAATTTTGTCGAATAAATTGTATTGAAATGATAACGACTAGACTACCAATAACATGGCTTTATTCGACAAAATTAGACTACAGTAAACAGTGAATGAAACCAGCACGTCTCGCATAACACTGATGCAGTCTATACACACACACACACACTGGGCATGAAACACGCACTTTGCATGGCCTTCTGACACGCTGGACGCACGCAGAAAATGAACTTAGTTACACTACACACCAATTGTAACATCGTAGAGTGGGAATAAATCAACAAAAAGGTCCCCATTATTATTGCATGTGCCTGCGCTGTGCTTTTCCACGTAGAGGTCGTTTGTACCAACTTTTGCTTTCATTTCACTGATAATCAACTTGTTGTCCCTTTTGGGTGATTGTTCTAGGGTTAGGGTTAGGGTGATCGTGGTCTAGATATTCGTGCCCAGAATACATAAAGGTCTCACCAAATGTCAGTTTGCTCAGACCGCTTCCATTCTATCGAGTTTCACCGAGACCTTGATTTCGTATTTTCTCATTGCATTTACTTTGTCACTATCGTAAAGGGTTCTGATGTTCCACTTCCCTATCCTGGTTGTAGTCTTGGTCGTCAGAAGGTTAAGTTAAGGCAATAGTGCTAGTTTCCTGAAAGCTTTCACCAGAACACGTCATAGATTCACAGGAATAAAAAGAAGGGGGCGTTATAAAGCGGACCGTGCCTATTAGACGTAACGATACTAAAATTCACGTTTTTAAGGGGCGGAGCGAGGCATAAGGGGTGAGATGAGGGGGGGGGGGTAGGAGGAGAGAAAAGGGATACCGGTATAGAATTCACAGGCCATACGTGAGTGTGCTTAGGAAGCGCTTTTAAGGTGGCCGTTAACATATAAAATAATTCAAAGCCAAAAGGAGCATTGTTGAAATGCGGGTAGATTGATTAAAAGTGAGAGGAAAAAAAACAACATACATACATGAATAAAATAAAGTAGGCTTACGACCAAAATATTACGTGAGCATTAAATTAACATTTGCAGAATGTAAAAAAAAAAAAAAAGAAAAGGGGCAGGCCAAAATATATCATAGATCGAGCTTATCAAATATTTCCAATAAGAACTGAAAAGAAGAATATAGTAGGCTTACATATTGTAATAGTTATAAACGGGCATACATGTATGTGTATATGGAGGGCCTATGTATATGTGCGTGTCTTTAAATTGTAATGCAAATTTAAGAGTATAACTTCTATAATGCATATTTTTCCATGTTAAGTAATTCAGAAAGCTTCATATTTTAAGACTAAATTTAAAGGACTAGATCTAGATCTATAAACTATGCATTTAAAAAAATGGTTAAAATGTAATATTTAGAATTTTAGTCTACACAATACAAAAAAATCTAGATCTAATTTTATTTATCGGTAACTTCTTATGATCATAAGGCTAAGGTATCACACTCAAGTAGGCCTAGTATTGAGATAATTATACCTAGACTCTTGTACGCTTGTGCAATAACCGGCATTTCAATGCTTGGAATAGAAACACATACACAAACACTCACTAGAACACGCACAATAAGTGTAACGGTCTGTTTAACTAAAGAAAGGTCACTGATTTTCAAATCGAGGCTTGCTTGTGTCTTGGCGGTGTTTACAAAGCTAGATATTTTTCACTATATCTGAGTTTTTTTTTTTTTTTTTGTTTTTAAGTGGGAAAAGGTAACAAACGCTTTCGCGAGAATAAATAAATAATTTCATGAGAAAGTAATTTTTTGATTCGAATAATGCTGATAAATAGTTTACACACACACACACGCCCTTCGCATATATATATATATATATATATATATATATATATATATATATATATATATATATATATATATATATATATATATATATATATATATATATATATGTGCGTAGCCGAGGGGGGGGGTTCATTCCCCCCCCCCCCCCCCCCGAAATGAAATCCCCCACCCCTGCGGGGGAGGGGGGATCGGAATTTAGTGACTGATTTTTTGCTTTGATTTTGTTTATTTTAGGTAAGATTTTAATACTAAACCTTCACTTGCTCCGGCACAACAAATGGGGTTTTGACTTTAAAACCCCCTAGCAAGGGGTTTTGAGTTTAAAAACCCATTTTACATTAGAAAATCCTTAAAATTTTACCCTGCTGATTGAATGAAAAATTGTTTTGTTTAATTTAATAACTATATTTAAATAGTGTAGTTCTGTCTAGTTATAACTTTAAAAAAATGTAAACTGTACAGTGTTAACTATTTGAAATTGAACTTCATTACTTCCTTGTCAAACAAGCGAGTGTTAATGTGCCTTTTTTATGATGCTATGAAACCAATTAAGCTGGAGGATCATTTGAGATGATGCCACCCTAATAAAAAGATAAAAGTTTGCAATACTCAAAGATAAAGTTCAGAATACACCCACAAAATCTCTCTTAGACCTGACATTAAAAAGATGATTATAGTAAAATACTGAAAACCCCACACGATAGTCAAATTATTAATTTTACCAGCCGTTGAAGAAATTGTAAAAACTCTTACACAAACTTATATCATTAAAAGAATTTCCTGTTTGGGTTTTGTGGCCGGTGTCTTGTTTTGGGCCTCTTGATGAAGAATGCAACTTTGAAGACATGGTCGGCATTCTCTGGTGACACTCCAAAAGGGCAAATTTCTATGGTCCCAATTTTGAGCTTCCGGTTTTCTCATTATGATGTGTACAGTTCTGATGTGAAAAATTAAACGTGGTCCTATTGGGATAGTTTATAACAGGTTTAATCTTTCTTGTATATCGAATAAAAGCTTGTCCATTTCTCGTTTTTACAATTCACTATTACTTTCTCATTTTCTTCCTGATAGAGTGCGATGTTCAAGTGTGTATTTGTTTTCTCACATTTGGCAAGTGTGTCAGCCATCTATTTCCTTCTATTTCAACCTTGGAGAACAGTGTTCTTGCTGTTTTTGTTGAGCTCTACAAGGTCACACAATATGTTTTGTATAAAATCTTTTGGATGTTCATTTAGATTATGTGGATAATTACATTCTAGCCCAAATCTCCCGACGGGAGATGCGAGCAGGCAAGGTGACCACCGAACATCAGTACAGGCATCATGAGTTGTTTTATTTAGGAGGCATCAGAGTTTGTCAAACTTTGAAAGACTATTTTTAATATTGGTCAAGAAAAAATTTAACTGGTCTAAATCAAGGAAATCCTTACAAAAACAAAATTTAATAAAATACTCTGAAAGACACAAAAATAAAGGCACATTCCTCGTCCCATATGCTAGGACAAATTTGTACAAATACTCCTTCTTCCCTAGTGCTATTAGAGCATGGAATGGGTTGCCTGAGCTAGCCAGAAAAACCAATGACTTGGCAGAATTTAAGTCATTGGTTAATATGCATGACTAAATGCATGACGCGTAGGACGTAATCATCTTCTTTTTTGAAGTAACGTCTGTATTATATAAGATAAGATAAGATAATCCTATGCGGCGCGGGAGGTTCTAAGTCAGTAAGAATAGCACATTAGGTTTTTGAGCTCCTAGCGCTCCCCCAGATCCCCTTGCTAGTAATGGCGGGGAATCTACAATTTTCCCACTAACTCCAGAAAGAACATATTCTAGGGCACAATAAACGTCTTCCGAGAGAATGACGGGTCAGAATGTAAATAAAGATTATGTACACACATACATACATATAAATATTTTTTTTCGCTGGGGGGGGGGGAGAAAAATCCATCCCCCAAACCCCCCCCCCCCCACGAAAATAAATCCTGGCTACGCCCATGATATATATAAAGTCACAATCTTCCTTAACTGTGCTGTTGGAATTTGGGGATTGTCGTTTGCATTTTTTTTGTTTTGTTTTATAGAAGAGGGGGATTTAACTGCTAAAACCCCTGGTAGGGGGTTTTAAACTCAAAACCTCTAGTAAGGGGTTTTAAACTCAAAAAACCATTTGTTGTGCCGGAGCAAGTGAAGGTTTAGTATTAAAATCTTACCTAAAATAAACAAAATCAAAGCAAAAAATCAGTCACTAAATTCCGATCCCCCCTCCCCCTGCGGGAGCTACCTATTGTGCAATGTGGGCATTGCACGCAGGCGGCCAAATTATTATTCCAAGTTTCCTTTTTTTAAAAAAATTTTGATAAATAAAAAAAGTATTTTATAAATTCTAATTATTCAATTATCCGTTGAAAACTGTAAAAAAAAAAATATGGCAGATGAGAATTTGTTTAGGAAACTTTAGAACAAATAAAATTCAGCAGCGCGCGAGGGATTCTCATGGGTTTTTCCATAGGAGGCAACTCATTTCTGGCCTAGAATTTTCGCAGGTTGTTTGTAGTATCTGTTTTGAGTCTAATAGCCTGCCTTATAAGTAGATCTAGTACCGGTAATTAAAAAAATCAATTGCAAAAACATGTTCACTTTTATATTCGATGGCTTTTAAATCTCTTTTTAGCGTTTTATTTAAACAAATATTACAGGTATTACTATTATTCTGTTTTCGATTATTGATCATCTGCATCTTTAGTGCAGCATTTCTCTAGGGAGGCGAGAGTTTCTCTTATTGGGGTGGGGCGCAACGTTCTGACATAAAGGGGTGTTATGGAGTGAGTGTGTTTCCTAGGCGGCGATAAGAAGAGACCAATCGACTGATTGGTGGTTATGCAGTGAGGATGATGAAGTTAGCGTACTTAGTGCATAGGTGAAAGGTAGATAGATCTTGAGACATGAAAGACTAAAGACGTTTTTTATTAGTTTATTTCATTATTATTAGATCTATATCTCATCTCAGGTTAAATCTGTGACTACTAACAGCTATATTGAGTTTCTGTTCACAAAAGAAGTTTATTCAAGTTATTGTTTTAATTTCATTGTAGTTATTTATCCATGTCTGAATATTAGTAAAATAACATTATTACCAATGTTTTAAAAATTAAAATATCTTAAGTGAGAGACGTCGTTTCCTCTTCTAATGAGATTTTGTCAAATGCAGATCTTTTTTTGAAAGAGGCGTATGCAAAAATGGGTCAAAACTTTTTGAAGAAAACATTTCAAAACGTCTTTGTTAATATGATTTTTCTGGATTTTTTTAGTGGCTCCGAAAGGGGATAAAACGCTATTAGTTTTGTGTGAAATGTCTGTCCGTCTGTCCCGTTAAAATCTCGTAAACTAGAAAAATATTAAAAAATCGGACATCACAATACTTTAGACCATTCAAAGTTCTGATGCAACGGCTACTTTTGTTTTTCTGAAAGCGAAAAATCTAATTTTTAAACTTAGTTATGCAAGTATTTTTTTAAAGAGAAAAAACTAATTAGTATGCATTATAAGTTAGAACTAATTTAAGACGAATAGTAATCTTATAAGTTTCATTTTCCTAAACATTTTTTATTGCATAGTATTTTGAGGATTCAAATAAGAGATTGAGCCTCTTCAAAAAATTAGATCAATTATAAGACATCAGTTAGACCCGGGGTCGGCCACCTGCGGCTCGCGAGCCACATGTGGCTCTTTCGTTCCATACTCAAATATTACTTATTTTATCGAAATTTTATTTCTCAAAAAGTTCTGAATCGTTTAACGAGGATTAGGCACTGATTCTATCTTCAGCCACTTGTACTCGCTTTTCACCACACCCCTCCCCCATTACACGCGTCGTCACTGTAATCAGTCCGTCGGAAGCTCTTGAATGACGCCGTCGTCTGATGCTTCTATTTACGCTTTAATTCGCTTTTGGCTGTGACGCATAGTTTATTGTTTCAGGTAAATGAGTTAGAAGCGAATTATCTTCTCAAAGTTAGAAGCAATCTACAAGTCTTGCTGATCTGGCAAACGTTGGGGTACCAGTACGTACCACTAGAAATTGCACAAAAAGGCAAACCATTTACATATGGTATGTCAAAGATTGCTTTATACGTGCATCTGGAAAACATTTTCATGATTTCGAAAAAAAAAATTGAAAAAAAAAAATCAAAGCTAAAACAGTACAAGATAGAATAGCTAAAATGTCTTTAAATGTAACATATTTGCAGGTGGAAGATATTCAATATTCTCCTGTCTTGTCACTTGCTATAGATAATTGGCAACATAAAAGACAGGATAAGTTGACCCTTTGTCATGTATGTCTTCCCAAGTTCCAAAAGAAGAACTTGGATTGCTACCGCTCTGGAGACAAACTAGAAAGGATGATAGAGCGTATGCGTGCAAAAATACCTTGAAGACATTAAAATCGTTTAAATAACAACTTATTGAGCCAGACAGAAAAAAAAATAAAGGAGCAACTAAGATTCTTCGAAGCAAAATAAATTGCGAAATTCTTACGTTTCACTGAATGTAACATATTTGCAGGTGGAAGATATTCAATATTCTTCTGTCTTGTCACTTGCTATAGAAACAAGAAGCGCTTTTTGACCAAACGATTCAGGCCAAAATAGTTGAGGTCATAACTTCGGTAATCAAGATTGTTAACAGCATCTTGTCAAAAGCACTTAACCATCGTCAGTTTAAAGAATTTTTAAGCGAAATGGACACTCCGTATTCCGATCTCCTTCACAATAAAGTATGATGGCTTTCCAAAGTTAAGGTGTTGAAACGTTTTGGCTTGTGCTTGAATGAATTAAATTGAAAAGCAAGTTGGAAGAGTTGAAAGTCCAGAAATGCATGTACGTAACGCAACAAGTGGACATCTTTAAAAAAAAATGCCGCGAGTTGATTCGGCGCAAGGAATAATCTTCCAGTTTGCAACATTGAGGTGAAGATGTTGGCATTTCAAGTGTTATATTCGGATGTACATATTCGTCCGAGCAAGCGTTCTCTTGCATGATATTATTAAAAGGAAGAAGTCAACAAACAAATGAAAATTTAGAGTCGTGTTTGAAACTAACAAACAGGTTATGAGCCAAATGTATACAGAATTTCTAAAACCAAAGCCAACACTCCCATTGAATTTGTTTGCTTAATTGCTTGTTATTGAAGTACAAGTTAGTGTTGCAAATAAAAGTTTAACTGCTTTATTTGCTACCAAGATAAAAAAAACACAATTATCTAATAATGCCATATATATATATATATATATATATATATTATCTACTTTTGCTGTGAAAACACTACTTCGGGGGCCTACATATGAATAAATAAATATTTTGTGTTATGAAAAGATTCTTTTTTTTTTTCATTAAAATATAGTAATGTGAGTACTACGTATTGTTGGCAAGAAAAAAACCAAACGTTGTGGCTCTTTAAAATTAAAAAATTTTGTAAATTGTAATTTTTGGCTCTTCCGACTCAAAAGGTTGCCGAACCGTGAGTTAGACCAGGGGATGCGCGGTGGCTGAGCGGTAAAGCGATTGCCTTCCGAACCGGGGGTCCCGAGTTCGAATCCTGGGGAAGACTGGGATTCTTAACTTTGGAATCTTTGGGCGCCTCTGAGTCCACTCAGCTCTAATTGGTACCTGACATTAGTTGGGGAAAAGTAAAGGCGGTTGGTCGTTGTGCTGGCTACATGACACCCTCGTTAACCGTAGGCCACAAAAACAGATGAACTTTATATCATCTGCTCTATAGACCACAAGGTCTGAAAGGGGAACTAGTTAGGCCAGGTTCACATCTAACTTTACATTCACTTTCACCTATCCTTTGATCTGCTGGACCGTTGGGGCACTACACAAGATCTGTTAACCTTCTTTCTCCATTCTTATCTCTCATTTGTCTTTGATATAATTTTATTCGGATGTTCTTTCTGAAAATATTGAAGCCTGCCTGGGTGGACCACTTCGGGGGCCGATTTTGAGTTTGTGTTTCCACACAAACTGTCTTTTGTAACCTTGTTTTCTCTTTGATTAGTCGAATTTCTTTCGGCCATTGCACTTCATTATAATGACGACTTTTGTGTAAAAATGACAGACGTTTAAGTTAAAAGAAATCCCTCCCATTACAGACACTCGTACCAGGACTGCCTCTTTATTATTATTTTTTTGACTTGGATGAAAGAAAACAAATCAATATTGACCTTTTTTATGTTCTCTTATTTTACTACGAGAAAAAAGCGTTGCAGACGTTGGAAAAACAATTCTCAGTGAATATACATAAACCTAAAACTTAAGACTAAATTTCTTTTCTATTTCATTACATTCTTTAAAAAAAAAAAAACGCACAGATCTCACTGTGGAAGCCTATATTGCTCCTCTTGGCCCCATCTTCTTAGAGGGTTGGAAAGAAAATGTTATCTAATGTACAGGTTTATAAAATAAAATGTTTGTAAAATGTTTTCCATGTTTCGAATGTTCCTTCAGGAGTCAAAGATAATTTACTTCCTAATCCAAACCTCCCGCAGGACGACGGGGGATGGGAGCGGGCAGGGTTTGAGCCCTGGACCATCGATAAATTCGTACTATAGTCCAGCGCGCAAACCGCACAACTAGGCAGCCAACCTTTTAAGGATTCTACTTTGGATTATTAATTTTAAATTAAAATAAAATTCAAGAAAAGTAATCAGCTTTTTTTGGATACATTTGTAAATCCACGTATGCCAGATGATCCAATAATCTCATCCTGTGATACTGTTCGTATCCAAAAATAGTGTAGGCCTACGTATATGAAATTAACAAACAGCGGAAATTTAATGTCTCGGAACGTATCCCCCTTGAAAGTCAAGAAAACACAATATCTTTTAATTAATTTTTATTTAAAAAAATCTATTTTTCAAAAGTTTCATTTATATTCATCATTGGCCCCCTCCAGTCGTAGGACGACTATGGTTCATCTCAGAGCACACTTCCTCATGTGGCTGTGGAGCCCTATTTTAGAGAGACACTCCCGTCCACAGATAGCGCAAGTTAGGGTCCCCTTGGCTTTTGCTTCGGTGGTAGAGGAGCTGGCCGTTTTTCGGTTTGTGCGTTTTTCTTCCTGGGCTGAGACCCATGTACTTTCACTGTCCAAAGCTTTCTTTGTCACTGTCTCTCTCCACCTGTTGCGGTCTAGAGCTATGTCTTCCCAATTGTCAGTATTGATGTTCGCTGATTTGAGGTCACGTTTTATTACATCTATGTAACGAAGGTGGGGGCGACCAGTTTTTCTTGTGCCAGTCGCGAGTTGACCATAGAGGATGACTTTCGGGATGCGCTTGTCCTCCATCCGGCGAACATGTCCAAGCCAGCGCAAAAGGCGTTGTCTGAGGGCTGTAAAGATGCTGGGAATACCTGATCGCGCAAGGATCTCAGTATTGCACACTTTTTCTTTCCATGTGACATTCAAGATCCTACGGAGACATCTCAAATGGAATGAGTTTAGTTTTCTCTCTTGCTTTGCGTAGGTGGTCCATGATTCACTGCCATACAGCAGTGTACTCATAACGCATGCCTTGTAGACTTCCATTTTGGTCACCGTAGTTAGCTTATTGTTTTCCCAAACTCTTAGTCTGAGTCTCGTGAACAAGAAAACTACGATCCCTCCCCCCCTCTCTAAGGGGCGGGCCTGGAGCGATTTCTCCACTTGACACTCCCTAGGGCCGCTACTGAGGCCTAACTATATATCACCTTAGTCTGTTGGACCGTAGTCTCCCCATCACTTTCTATGTCTCTCTCTTCCGAAGACCTTGTAATATGGCCGCCATAGCGTTTTAGTTTGCGTTTGTTTTTTTAACGATAGTTAGCAGGTCATCGTGGGGTCTAATCGCTGTAATAATCTTGTCTCTAATCCAGGACCCTACAGAAATCAGGTGTGCTCAGAGACTATATAAACCAAATATATTATAAACAAATAATTATAAGTATCTATATACATTTTTGAAACTTTTGACTGTTATCGCATATAATGAAGAAACATTGTCTCCACACGTCATTTTAAAAAAATTAAAGTACGAAGATTATTCTTATTTCAAAATATTCAGTGAAAGACACAAAGTCAGGCTAGTATTTATTCAATACTATAAATAACTGTGTTGAAAGTGTTGAGTTGGCTTGGAACAAGATGGCGACTGTAACAACTGATGGAGTCCGTGCTTTGACTGAGAAAATTAAATTAAATTAAAGAACAATATCCCAATCATAAACTATAAACTGCATTGAATATCAAACATATTAATGACCAAATTTTCTCAGTGATCAAACTTAATGAAGCTAGGGGTCTTAACCACATGCAGTTCAGGGAAGTACTTAAAGATTTGGAAACAAAACATTGCGATGCTTGGTACCACAGTAGTGTCCGCTGGTTTAGCAAGGGCAAGGTATTGAGAAGAATATGGGATCTCAAGGAAGACATTTTTATGTCCCTTGAAGAACATTGACTGTGACTTTGTTACTAATATTTTTACTGAAGAGTGGAAGACAGACTTGGCGTTTTACAGTACAAAGTATTCCAAATGTTGCAATGGGTTGTTTGCACAATCATTGCACATGAAATGTATGTGCATTGTAATTTTTTTCGAACAAAGCTTTCCCATTTCTCCAGGTAAGCAAGTGAAAACAGCCATTGTAATTTTCCATTGCTAAAAGGTGAAACTATTTATAGTGAAATGGTTAAATGAAAATGTATAAAACTTATTTGGATTCCTTGATTTTGGAATTTGAAAGCAAATTTAAAGAATTCAAGAACTTGGAACCATTTTTCAATACCCCTGAGGGTATTTAGTGCAGAAGCTGATTCAGCTCCAGAAGACATACCTCCAAGAAAATTATGACCAGTAAGAGAAGTTAGGATCAGTTAGTTCTTCCGCGGGAGCTTTATGGGTGCCAGAAGCTGTATTTCCACACTTTGCTGCACAACTTTTACATAATCTGTGAACAAGCATTTATAAAAAATAAACGAGTGTAAAAACAGGTCGATGATGACTGGCTGTAATTTGAAAGCAGTCACAAGGATAACAACTAGTAAGCTAGTTCCACAGTTCCGGAACATTATGCACAACTGTAAACAGTTAAATACTTCACATTAACTGTTAACTGTTAATTTGTGGTGAAATGTTGTGATGTAAAACGATATATATAACAATTTTTTAAATTAGTAAAATGAGCTTCAGATATCGCTAACTCTTGTTGCAATTCCGCCATTGGGAGTGTAAAAAGATTTAATGTAAATGTATAAATGTGAATTAAAAGACATTATACGCAGTTAGCTAGCGTATTTTTCTAATTTGTAAGTACACACACACACACACACACACACACATATATACACTTGAATTGCGAAAAAGTCTTTGTAATCGCAACGAATTTCCGCAAGGATCAATAAAGCAGTCTTAGTCTTAGTCTTAATCTTTATGTATGATTAGTTATTGTGTTTTAAAAGCTTTATAAATTGTTTACACTTGAATTGCGTACACCCGTTGGTAGCTTTTACTTTGTTATTATTTTGCTGGTGAATTATTGCAATGTTTTTAAGCTTCGAAGTCTACTGTCCCATACCAAAACATAGGAAATGGTCATAACACAGCTTATCTATGCCTTACTTGCACAACCAGGGCCGGGCATAACATTTGCGGGGCCCTATGTGAAATGGATTGCGCGCGGACCAGTAAGGGTAGGGATAAGGATAATAAGTGAATTATAAAGCCTTTAAAACAAAATAACTAATCATACATAAAGATTAAGACTAAGACTAAGACTGCTTTATTGATCCTTGCGGAAATTTGTTGTGATTATAAGGACTTTTTTCACATATAAAGACAACACAACAGAAAAATACACATAAATACAACAGGCAACATAAAGAGTTCATTCAGCGACTACACACAGATATTTAATTTCATTATTTTTCTTCCATAGTTTCATAATGGATCAATGTACAATAAGATGGTGCGCAAATGTTTAATTACGCCAATTGAATCATTAAAACTTTTTCTTGTTTGCGAAGAAATGTCTTAGTGTACTGCCGTGAGCCTAGTGACGTAAGCGATGTCAAGTATTTTTCCCATTGACGTCATATAGAAAATTTAATTCACAAAACATTCTAGCCAAAATTAATTGTTCGATAATGAGCCATTTTCAAACCGATATAACGGTCGACCTCAAGTTTTTCCGATGTGGCCAATGAGTTGAGAATTTTTGTTTCAATATTATGCACATACCGTGAAATTTTAAAGAAAATCGTTAGCGCCGTTTTCGAAATAATAAAAAATATATGTAAATATATTGTAGATTTGCTTGCTTAACAGTATGGGATTTTATTAAATTTTGTTTTTGTATTTGAATATTATGGTTCACTGTCTTATGTATAATTACTACTTTACTTTTGAGTCTTCTCTCCTGAAGGCTTTCTAAAGTAAGTGATTTTGCTAAAGGTGTTACTCTAGTCCAGGGGTTGGCAACCTTTTTTTACCGAGGGCCGCATTAAAAAAATTTGGGGACTATCGGGCCGCATACATTTTTTTTACTCCCAATTGAGGAATTACAACAACAATTATCAATTTCTTGAATTAATTTTACGAATAATTTTTTAACCCTTAAAGTGCTGAGCTGTTTTATAATGAGTGCATACAAAATGGAATTACAATTCTGATGTTTAGAGGCTAATCTACCACAAGCGTTCAAAGGGTTAAATTTTGTTATTGTCTTTTTACATCACAACATTTCACCACAAATGTACAATTGTACTTAATGTGAAGCATTTAACTGTTTACATCCGTGCATAATGTTCTGTAACTGTAGAACTAGCTAACTAGTTGTTGTGTTCTTGCGACTGCTGTCAAATGAGCATCGACCTGTTCTAACACTTCATCATTATGAAAGAAACGAAACAAAGCGTGTTGACTGAGGAATCAGGTTCCTAATAATGTGACAGCTTTGCAGCAACGTTTTCTTACGTATGGGAATATAGCTTCTAGCAATCATGAAACTTCTGTGGAAGCACTAACTGGAATTACTCTTTCAGGTCATATTTTGCTCGGAGGTATGTCATCTGGAGCTGAGTCAGCTTCTGCATTAAATGGTGAGCTGATGGTATTGAAAACTAGTTCCAAGTTCTTGACGTCTTAAAATTTGCTTTCAAATTCCACAATCAAGGCATCCAAATAGGTCTTGTAATTTCATCCATTTCACTAGAAATAGTTTCCCCATTCAGCTAAGGACAATGCTAAGACCTGATCTCACTCGCTGGCTCGAGAAGTGGAAGTAACGTGGTTTGACAAGATGGAAGATGCTCATGAGACATTTCATGTGTAAACAAAACATTGCAATGTCTCCGATGATAAACATGAAGTCTGTCTTCAACTCTTCATAAGAAATGTTAGCAACAAAGTCACAATCAATGGCCTTCAATGAACCTAACTATTTCTTCCTTGAGATTCCATATTCTTCCAAGCAAGCGGATGCTACTGTTACCGAACATCGGAATGTTTTCTTCCAAATCTTCAAGTATTTCTTGGAACTGCCAGTCATGGCCGGCAGATAATTGGAGGCCCTTGGCAAAGTGAATTTGGTGGCCTCAAAATTTAAAAAAAAAGCGACAACAGTAGAATTATTCAATTTATTACAAACTTATTGTACTTCAACAATAACATTGATGACAAATTTCGCTATTTCTTCTCTAAAATAATAAAATTATAGTACATGCAAGGCCCTCACAAATTGGGGACCCTAAGCAGTTTGTCTAAACCAAAGGCTGGCCCTTTGCCAATAATAAGATCATTGAGAAATCAATTCCAACAATATATTTGATATTCAATGCTTTATTTATATAAATAAAGCTTATTTTTCTTTGACAAAGCACCAGCTCCATTAGTTGTTACACTTGCCATCTTGTACACACCAACATAACACTTTCAACACAGTTTTTGATAGAATTGAATAAATACAGGCTTGTTTTTGTCTTTGACTGAATGTTTCGAAATATTGCCATTTTAAATAATCTTCGTTTACTTTAAAACTTTTTAGATTGACGTTTAAAGATAAGTGATAAGAATCAAAAGTTTCAATAATTTCTAGATCTGTAGATATTTACAAATATTTATTTAAATATATTTGCATTTTTAGATGTGTAATGTGTGGGAACACCTGATTTCTTTAGGCGTCGGCGGGCCGCATAAAACACTTTGGCGGGCCGCATGTGGCCCGCGGGTCGTAATTTGCCCACCCCTGCTCTAGTCAAATGCGAATCTCACTGCTCTGTTGTCTGTCTGTTACAGTTTTTAAAAATATTTTCTTGAGTTGAGGGGTCCCTAACAGAGAATGCCTTCTTTTCTAGTGCTATTTGGGCATATGTGGTACGTGTTGTCTGAATCAGCCAGAAAAAACAAAACACAATGACTTAGCAGAATTAAACATGCCGATTAGATTGACATATGGATTAGCGCGGGACGTAATTATCTCCTGTTAAAAATGAACGTATTTAATTTATAAAATACAATAAGACATCAGAGGTCAGAGAAAAGTGGTAACAAATGTCTAGATTTTTCTGGGTATTTAAAAGAAATTAACATGGGCATTTTTTAAAACTAGGGAGCCATTCTTAAAAAAAGTCTTTCCCATTGTGTACTTTTTGTGTGTGTAATAGAGACTATTTTTATTACTTATTATTGAGTTCTCAATTTAGATCTAGACTATAATCAAGATCTATATAACATTAAATATACTATAGACCACAGTCTACTTAAAAATTAATGATTGGAGTTGGAGCCTTAGCCGTAAGCATACGCACATTTCATTCTATTCTCTCCCAATACTTGCCAATACTAGTATTTCTATCTTTAATAATCTTATCTAGTCTAGAGTGACTAGAGACTATAGAGTATAATAGAGTAGTCTAGACTAGAAGAGCCATTTTGATTTTCGTCTAACCAAAACCGTGAAACCCCTTATGGCTTATCCTTATCACTTGTCTAGGTCTATAATTTTCTTATTTAGAGAACACAACACCTGTCACCATATTTGTTAAAATAAGTCTTTATTTTGATAGCTAACATATCTTTATAATTCAGGCACATTTAGATTAGAATCTAGTAGAAGAGTAAAGTAAAAGTGCTAAGTTTGATCGCATTAAAGGGAAACTCCGATAGTTTTTCAAATTTTAGTTATTGA
>JAZGLO010000067.1:0-11398 GCA_036873155.1 Biomphalaria sudanica | reverse complement strand
ACAATCAATAATCAATTCAATGATTGATCTAGCGAAAGCAAACATCCTAAACAAATACTTTGCATCAGCATTCTCAGCCCCAGGAGACAAAGACATATTTCTTAATTTGAACCAAGTAGACAACATAGAAGATTTAGTAGTACAAGAAAATGGAATTAAAAAACTATTAGCCAACACCAAACCAAATAAAGCGTCTGGACCTGATGGTATTCCAGCTAGATTACTCAAAGAACTAAGCAATGAGCTAGCCCCAGTGTTCAAAATACTCTTTCAGGCATCGCTTAACCAGGGCAGAGTACCAAAGGACTGGAAAGAAGCTAATGTCACCCCCCTATTTAAAAAAGGAGAAAAATCTGATCCAGGAAACTACAGACCAGTATCACTTACCAGCATCACATGTAAAATACTAGAACACATAATATGTAGCAACATCATAAACCACTTAGACAAACATAATGTCCTCACCCCATACCAACATGGCTTTAGGAAATATAGATCATGTGAAACACAACTAATAGGACTAATTGATGATTTCTCAAAAGGTTTAGATAATAGTGAACAAATAGATGCTATCTTACTAGATTTTTCCAAGGCTTTTGACAAAGTTCACCACCATAGTTTGCTTAAAAAATTAAAATATTTCGGCATTAACGGTCCACTGCATCAGTGGATTAAAGATTTTCTGATAGGGAGAGAACAAACTGTAATAATAAATGGCTCTAAATCAACACCAATAACAGTAAACTCAGGTGTACCTCAAGGAACAGTCTTGGGTCCACTACTATTTTTAATTTACATAAATGATTTACCAAATTGCATTAGTTCAGGAACAAAAGTCAGATTATTTGCAGACGATTGCATAATATATAGAACAATAAAAACAAAACAAGACACAGATATTTTACAAAGAGAATTAGATGAATTACAGAAATGGGAATCAAATTGGAGCATGTCTTTCCACCCAGAAAAATGTCAGTTGTTAAGAGTAACAAAAAAATTAAACAAATTAATTCCACTTATCTTATTCATGGCAAACCAGTAACACAGACTAAAAACTCAAAATACCTAGGTGTTATAATAAATGAAAAACTGTCATGGAATCCACATATTGATGAAACTATAAAAAAATCCAACAAAGCATTAGGGTTTATTAAAAGAAATTTCTATAAATCAAATAAGAACATAAAACTAAAATGTTATTTAACCTTGGTTAGGCCAATAATAGAATATGCATCCACCGTGTGGGACCCCTCAACTCAAGAAAACATTAAGAAACTGGAACAAACACAAAATAGAGCAGTGAGATTCATAACAAACGAATATTCACATTTGACTAGGGTAACACCATTAGTAAAATCACTAAATTTAGAAAGCCTTCAGGACAGAAGACTCAAAAGTAAAGTAGCAATTATACATAAAACACTGAACCATAATCTTCAAATACAAAAACAAAATTTAATAAAATACTCTGAAAGACACAAAAATAAAGGCACATTCCTCGTCCCATATGCTAGGACAAATTTGTACAAATACTCCTTCTTCCCTAGTGCTATTAGAGCATGGAATGGGTTGCCTGAGCTAGCCAGAAAAACCAGTGACTTGGCAGAATTTAAGTCATTGGTTAATATGCATGACTAAATGCATGACGCGTAGGACGTAATCATCTTCTTTTTTGAAGTAACGTCTGTATTATATAAGAATAAGAATAAGATCTAATTCAAAATTAATGTAGACTTATTGTAGAGTCACTTAGAGTGGTATAGATAGAGACAGTACCGACGAAAATTTAGAAAGTTTATTTATCTCGACAGTAGTCATTTTAAATAAAATGAATTTCAATATCAAATTCTGTGGGGGAAACAAGAAACTCACTTTTCCCTATTAGTCTAGCTCTAAATAGGAAGTGTCCGTCTCCATGGGCGCTTTGAATGTTAAAATAACAAAACATGCGCATTCAAATATCTCGCAATTTCTCATAATTAAATATGTACTGCGAGAAATATAACTGCATTGTCGCATCTATTCCAGATTCAACTTTTTAAACAGTTCGTTTTTTTCCCCTAGGTCTCCTTCGTAGACTATATATCTCTATGTAGAGTAGGCCAAGATCATTCATTCTTTCTGTGGCATTTTACTTCTCGAGAGACGATCTTTTCCCTTTGCTAATTTTCTTGTGATGACTAAAGAGGCCAATCCTTGATACACAGCAGCGGTCACAGGTTGGGCATCTGTAATCACCGGTGCTGTTGCACTTTCACCCTTCTTTCTACTTCTGATGTGAAAGCCATCTGTAATCCAGGACACTTGCTTTATGCTTGCTCTCCATGTGGCTCTATCCAGTGCCATTTTTTCCCCAATCGACTTATGTCAACATATGGTGTCAACTTTGAAGAGCTTCGAATCATGTCGCGTTTGCATACATCAGTAGGCCTATACCAGCGGCTCTTCTGTCTTCAATTAGAGCACCATACAGAATGTCCTGGCCACATATATGCTCTTCGCAGCACATCCTCATTGGTTATTTTATCTTGCCACCTAATTTTTAAAAAATCCGCCTTAAGCATCGGAGGTGGAAGTTATTCAGCACGACCAGGTTAATCATGTTTCACTATATATATCGTAAAATATCACACAGGTCCAGTAGACTAGTGCTTTGGTAGTCAGTGGCGTAGCATCCATGGCGCGAAGGGGTTCATTACTCTTGGGCCCATGCCTCAAGGCCAGTTGGAGCCCACATTAGAACTTACGAAGAACATTTGTTTGTTCATTTGAAACACTTTTAAGTAGTTTAACTCTGTTAAGAAATTGTAAAAACATTGACTTTAAAGACACTATTACTTATATGCAGTCCTAACTGAATCAAACGTTATGACATAATTACTTTTTTTTTAAAGAAAAAGGTACGATCTTTACATTGGAATGTCTTTACATTTAGTTTACTCATTTTTTGTCACACACTAAATTTGTCTTATTGGCTTGAGAGGAGCCCATCAAGATGTTCTTGAACCCGGAGTACTGGTGTGATATTTACTTGTGTAGCAGGCAGTGGTTAGGTCCTATAGTCCTCGCAGTACTGGTGTGATATTTACTTGTGTAGCAGGCAGTGGTTAGGTCCTATAGTCCTCGCAATACTGGAGAGATATTTACTTGTGTAGCAGGCAGTGGTTAGGTCCTATAGTCCTCGCAGTACTAGTGTGATATTTACTTGTGTAGCAGGCAGTGGTTACGTCCTATAGTCCTCGCAGTTCTGGAGATATATGTACTTGTTTAGCAGGTAGTGGTTATGTCCTATAGTCCTCGCAGTACTGGAGAGATATTTACTTGTGTAGCAGGTAGTGGTTAGGTCCTATAGTCCTCGCAGTACTGGAGATATATTTACTTGTGTTGCAGGCAGTGGTTACGTCGTATACATCTACAGTCTCTGGCCATCACCTAAATTAAAATTTAACTTAACACTAATAGTCCAATATTTAAACTACATGCTTACATATTACTTCCTAATGTGTCTTAAAACGAATAGATATTAATTAATAATATCGTTTTATCCCGTGCTTTTTAGAATGTGCGCTTATAATACTGTCTCTAATTCAGTCACAAGAAGCACTGGCACTTGATTTCCAACATCAATTCGGTCCAACACCAAGCCTTGTTTATGCCTCTCCCATTTAGCTCGAGCCTGTCACACAAGTCCAGGGTTGGATCCCGATACTAAATGAAATATAGATGTTAAATGTTTTCTTGGAGGTTCAGCGAGTGACTATTTAAATTATTCCGATAGCGGATTCAAGCGGTGGTTGATTTTGAAACCAATACGATGCCAATGCCCATACATTCTCATCGTATGACCTCAAAACCATCCATTCGAAGTTAGTTTGTTTTTTCTTTTCTAGCGGTGGTTGATTTTGAAACCAATACGATGCAATGCCCACTCATTCACATCGTATGACCTTATAACCATCCATTCGAATAACTTTTTTTTTTTTTTTAAGTTACGATCTTTACATTGGAATGTCTTTGCATTTAGATTACTCATTTTTGAAACCTTATAGCCTACCAACACTGTCTGCATCTTCTTTACAAAGCTTATAGCCTACCAACACTGTCTGCATCTTCTTTACAAAGCTTATAGCATACCAACACTGTCTGCATCTTCTTTACAAAGCGAATACCAATTAACTGTCTGGATCTTCTTTACAAAGTTTATAGCATACCAATTAACTGTCTGCATCTTCTTTACAAAGCTTATACCAATTAACTGTCTGCATCTTCTTTACAAATCTAATACCAATAAACTGTCTGCACCTTCTTTACAAAGCTAATACCAATTAAGTGTCTGCATCTTCTTTACAAAGCTAATACAATTAACTGTCTGCATCTTCTTTACAAAGCTAATAACAATTAACTGCCTGCATCTTCTTTACAAACCTAATACCAATTAACTGTCTGCATCTTCTTTACAAACCTAATACCAATTAACTGTCTGCATCTTCTTTACAAAGCTAATACCAATTAACTGTCTGCACCTTCTTTACATAGCTAATACCAATTAACTGTCTGCACCTTCTTTACAAAGCTAATACCAATTAACTGTCTGCATCTTCTTTACAAAGCTAATACCAATTAAGTGTCTGCATCTTCTTTACAAAGCTAATACCAATTAACTGTCTGCACTTCTTTACAAAGCTAATACCAATTAACTGTCTGCATCTTCTTTACAAAGCTAATACCAATTAACTGTCTGCATCTTCTTTACAAAGCTAATACCAATTAACTGTCTGCACTTCTTTACAAAGCTAATACCAATTAACTGTCTGCACTTCTTTACAAAGCTAATACCAATTAACTGTCTGCATCTTCTTTACAAAGCTGATACCAATTAACTGTCTGCATTTTCTTTACAAAGCTAATACCAATTAACTGTCTGCACCTTCTTTACAAAGCTAATACCAATTAACTGTCTGCATCTTCTTTACAAAGCTAATACCAATTAAGTGTCTGCATCTTCTTTACAAAGCTAATACCAATTAACTGTCTGCACTTCTTTACAAAGCTAATACCAATTAACTGTCTGCATCTTCTTTACAAAGCTAATACCAATTAACTGTCTGCATCTTCTTTACAAAGCTAATACCAATTAACTGTCTGCACTTCTTTACAAAGCTAATACCAATTAACTGTCTGCACTTCTTTACAAAGCTAATACCAATTAACTGTCTGCATCTTCTTTACAAAGCTGATACCAATTAACTGTCTGCATTTTCTTTACAAAGCTAATACCAATTAAGTGTCTGCATCTTCTTTACAAAGCTAATACCAATTAACTGTCTGCACTTCTTTACAAAGCTAATACCAATTAACTGTCTGCATCTTCTTTACAAAGCTAATACCAATTAAGTGTCTGCATCTTCTTTACAAAGCTAATACCAATTAACTATCTGCACTTCTTTACAAAGCTAATACCAATTAACTGTCTGCATCTTCTTTACAAAGCTGATACCAATTAACTGTCTGCATTTTCTTTACAAAGCTAATACCAATTAACTGTCTGCATCTTCTTTACAAAGCTAATACCAATTAACTGTCTGCATCTTCTTTACAAAGCTAATACAATTAACTGTCTGCACCTTCTTTACAAAGCTAATACCAATTAACTGTCTGCATCTTCTTTACAAAGCTAATACCAATTAACTGTCTGCACTTCTTTACAAAGCTAATACCAATTAACTGTCTGCATCTTCTTTACAAAGCTAATACCAATTAACTGTCTGCACTTCTTTACAAGGCTAATACCAATTAACTGTCTGCACTTCTTTACAAAGCTAATATCAATTAAGTGTCTGCACCTTCTTTACAAAGCTAATACCAATTAACTGTCTGCACTTCTTTACAAAGCTAATACCAATTAAGTGTCTGCACCTTCTTTACAAAGCTAATACCAATTAACTGTCTGCACTTCTTTACAAAGCTAATACCAATTAACTGTCTGCACTTCTTTACAAAGCTAATACCAATTAACTGTCTGCACTTCTTTACAAAGCTAATACCAATTAAGTGTCTGCACCTTCTTTACAAAGCTAATACCAATTAAGTGTCTGCACCTTCTTTACAAAGCTAATACCAATTAACTGTCTGCACTTCTTTACAAAGCTAATACCAATTAACTGTCTGCACTTCTTTACAAGGCTAATACCAATTAACTGTCTGCACTTCTTTACAAAGCTAATATCAATTAAGTGTCTGCACCTTCTTTACAAAGCTAATACCAATTAACTGTCTGCACTTCTTTACAAAGCTAATACCAATTAAGTGTCTGCACCTTCTTTACAAAGCTAATACCAATTAACTGTCTGCACTTCTTTACAAAGCTAATACCAATTAACTGTCTGCACTTCTTTACAAAGCTAATACCAATTAACTGTCTGCACTTCTTTACAAAGCTAATACCAATTAAGTGTCTGCACCTTCTTTACAAAGCTAATACCAATTAAGTGTCTGCACCTTCTTTACAAAGCTAATACCAATTAACTGTCTGCACTTCTTTACAAAGCTAATACCAATTAACTGTCTGCACTTCTTTACAAAGCTAATACCAATTAAGTGTCTGCACCTTCTTTACAAAGCTAATACCAATTAACTGTCTGCACTTCTTTACAAAGCTAATACCAATTAACTGTCTGCACTTCTTTACAAAGCTAATACCAATTAACTGTCTGCATCTTCTTTACAAAGCTAATACCAATTAACTGTCTGCATCTTCTTTACAAAGCTAATACAATTAACTGTCTGCACCTTCTTTACAAAGCTAATACCAATTAACTGTCTGCATCTTCTTTACAAAGCTAATACAAATTAACTGTCTGCACTTCTTTACAAGGCTAATACCAATTAACTGTCTGCACTTCTTTACAAAGCTAATATCAATTAAGTGTCTGCACCTTCTTTACAAAGCTAATACCAATTAACTGTCTGCACTTCTTTACAAAGCTAATACCAATTAAGTGTCTGCACCTTCTTTACAAAGCTAATACCAATTAACTGTCTGCACTTCTTTACAAAGCTAATACCAATTAACTGTCTGCACTTCTTTACAAAGCTAATACCAATTAACTGTCTGCACTTCTTTACAAAGCTAATACCAATTAAGTGTCTGCACCTTCTTTACAAAGCTAATACCAATTAAGTGTCTGCACCTTCTTTACAAAGCTAATACCAATTAACTGTCTGCACTTCTTTACAAAGCTAATACCAATTAACTGTCTGCACTTCTTTACAAAGCTAATACCAATTAAGTGTCTGCACCTTCTTTACAAAGCTAATACCAATTAAGTGTCTGCACCTTCTTTACAAAGCTAATACCAATTAACTGTCTGCACTTCTTTACAAAGCTAATACCAATTAACTGTCTGCACTTCTTTACAAAGCTAATACCAATTAAGTGTCTGCACCTTCTTTACAAAGCTAATACCAATTAAGTGTCTGCACCTTCTTTACAAAGCTAATACCAATTAACTGTCTGCACTTCTTTACAAAGCTAATACCAATTAACTGTCTGCACTTCTTTACAAAGCTAATACCAATTAAGTGTCTGCACCTTCTTTACAAAGCTAATACCAATTAACTGTCTGCACTTCTTTACAAAGCTAATACCAATTAACTGTCTGCACTTCTTTACAAAGCTAATACCAATTAACTGTCTGCATCTTCTTTACAAAGCTAATACCAATTAACTGTCTGCATCTTCTTTACAAAGCTAATACAATTAACTGTCTGCACCTTCTTTACAAAGCTAATACCAATTAACTGTCTGCATCTTCTTTACAAAGCTAATACAAATTAACTGTCTGCACTTCTTTACAAGGCTAATACCAATTAACTGTCTGCACTTCTTTACAAAGCTAATATCAATTAAGTGTCTGCACCTTCTTTACAAAGCTAATACCAATTAACTGTCTGCACTTCTTTACAAAGCTAATACCAATTAAGTGTCTGCACCTTCTTTACAAAGCTAATACCAATTAAGTGTCTGCACCTTCTTTACAAAGCTAATACCAATTAACTGTCTGCACTTCTTTACAAAGCTAATACCAATTAACTGTCTGCACTTCTTTACAAAGCTAATACCAATTAAGTGTCTGCACCTTCTTTACAAAGCTAATACCAATTAACTGTCTGCACTTCTTTACAAAGCTAATACCAATTAACTGTCTGCACTTCTTTACAAAGCTAATACCAATTAACTGTCTGCATCTTCTTTACAAAGCTAATACCAATTAACTGTCTGCATCTTCTTTACAAAGATAATACCAATTCTGTCTGTCAAGTACAAACACGTTCATTTATTTCTCTCACTTCCCATTCTCGAATCTAGTTGAAAGTGTACACAACAGGCTACCGGTACTAAATGGAAAAAAAAATTGTTAATCGATGTTCGTAGAGAAAAATGACATTGTTTTTGTAGCTGGAGAGAGCCTAGCATTAATAGGGCAAACTTTTAAATATACCTTGATATTGTCGTATACAATAAATTTTACTGCAAATATTGATAACTATAGCAGCAAAAAAGGTAAACAGATATTACGATTACAAAGAAAAATGTCCCCCTTTAGTGTTAGCGAAAAGGCCTTGGCAATGTTTTATCATGCTCACATCTGTAGTACCTGGTATTTTAGGTTTCGATACCACTACCTGGTATATGGTGACCTGAATGTTACAAATACAAATCATCAAATCCTAAATGCTGCTAGTAAGTTCATTGGTAAAATCTAGACCCATTTGGGTAGCTTTCCCTTAGATAATACGTCGGTTTTTTTTTTGAAGTATTTTTTTTTTACAAAGCTCAATTTCAACTCTGTTAGTATGGGTGAAAGTTTGTACACGTGATTTCTCCCACACTCAATCTCGGATCAAGCTGAAATTTTGCACAATTATTTCTTTTACTCGACAAAACAAGAATCAATAATAAAAGAAAAAAAAAAAAGACAACTCACCATTCAGTTAAATTATTTTGTTTCATATCTCGAACAAGGGAAAGAAATTGTAATTGACAAATATGGTATAAGCTGAATTAGTCCCCTTTATAGTTTGTCATCAGTCTTTAGTGATCATAAACCTGAAAAATAGGACCAGTCTATAGAAACAATCTTCCATGTTCATAAGCTCTCCACTAGCCAAGTGGTTACCGTGTGTGCTTGAGAAGCAGTGTGTGCTTGAGAAGCCCGAGAAGGCTTGAGCCATGAGGTCAAATTCAGGCCGTTCCTTCTATTTTTATAAATGCTTTTTTTAATTGTTAAATTGAATTACATGACAGATACAAAGTAACTGATTAAGTACGCTTAATTTTTAAGCTTTGTTTTTTAAAAGTATTTTTTAACTATATTTTTTTGTTATTTAAATGTTTTTCAAAGTATCCAATGTGGCCCATTCACACTCCTACTGGAAATGTTTAATGCAGTCAAACTTATCATGTAATGATTTCATTTCTGTATTTAGTTGTGGGTTTTGGTCTCCTCACACCTGGAACTGATTTTATTTCAATAATACAGGCATTGGTTATTTCAATACTTTATAATTTATAATTCCAATTTCTATTCTAACTCAAATCTCAATGGGTTTTTTTTATGACCGTGTAATAGTTCATCTAGAAACTACTGACAGTTCACAGTGAGTAGACAATGGAATGAAATGATTGATAAATAGCAATGTGGAAATAAATCTCAGGAACCAGGTCAATGAAATCAAATGATTGAAAATGTTATAGCAACTGGACAAGGCAAAGAAAAAAAAGTCTCAGTAACTAGGTCAATGAAACCAAATGCCTGATGATGATGTAGCAACTAGACAAATACAAATTATCTTCACAGACCCAGGTCAATGAAATCATGTGTCTGATGATGGGTTCTGATGCTATGAAAGAACTAAGACACTCAAATGAAATGATTAGGACAGGACTCTCATGCATGATCTTCTATATGATGTTACACATGCACACACTTTGAGGCTCATTGCTAGAAAACTGTGTGAGACAAGAACACAATTAATAAACTTTCTTGCCTGTTGTAATCATAAATGAATTTGTATTGTATTTATTCATTTGTTTATCTTATACAGAAAATAATATAGTTGACATTGAAGTAATGTACAAAGCTGTCTGTACAAAAGACAGGTGTACACCTGGCATATGTAAATAAAACAATTTGAAATACTAGCAAGGACTATACATATGCAAATTTTAAATTGGAAATTCATTTTGTCCATATTTCACAACAAAGAAAAAGTCAGTATTTAAAAAAAAAAGTATAGAATATAAGTGAGGAAAACCATACATACATGAACTCATATATTTTCTTTGATTTGACCAACAAAGAAATGAACTTTTAAATTGTGGAGAACTTTTTTTTTTAATGCAAGTATTGCTGAACACTTTTTTTTTCTTCTGGAATTTCATTGTCTTTAAGAAAAACATTCTTCTTTCCCTCTTGTTTGAACTTTCATGGGATTCAAATCCTAAATATTCAGAATGAATTCTTACAAGTTCACTGGTCATTCATTAAAAAAGGGTGCCATATTATGGAGTGACCATTTTAAAACTTAATGAGATGAATTAAACAGAAATACAAATAAGTGAACCATTTGACCACTGAGCTAATATATGAAGTAACAACTACAGAAAATGAAAAGTTCACATGGAACACTAAGGATGGGTTCAATAAAAATGTGATGTGTGTATAGATATTCATATATAAATTTTTAAAAATGTGGAATGCAAAGGCTTGATTTAAAAAAGAAACAAAAAACTATAAAGCAGACAAATGGAATGACACAAGTCAGTATAAAGTAAACAGGGATGTATTCTTGTTCTTATCATAGCATCAAAGACATAACACATCCTAGCTAGACATTCTCAAATTCAGTCATACAGAACATGTGTGTGTATATTTATATATATTTACATCTATAGACAAGCAAACACTCACACTGGAGTCGATACTCAAGTAAAAAAAAAATCATAAGGCAAAGCATGATATTTCCTCCCCATTTTGACAATAATACTTTTAATAATTGTTATAATAAATTAACTTCATTGAATAGTGGACATATAAAAACATGCCCATGTCTACATAGAGGAATAAAACCAATTTGGAGATAAGAGTAGTATTGCTTGCTAGCAACCAACAAAGAATTTTTAAAAATCCTTTTAAAATGTGGTTTTCAACAAACTTATTAAAAAAAAGGGGGATATAGAATAAACCAAACTAAGTAGGTCATGTGGTCAAGTTAGTTTATAACCCAGAAAGAAAAATAAACAAATAGGAAGAGACACATTTAAAAAGACAACAATCATGAATGATGGACTAGTATAGAGCACATTGAAAAACACAAGACTGCTAATTAGCTTGAA
>JAZGLO010000064.1:0-117255 GCA_036873155.1 Biomphalaria sudanica | reverse complement strand
TAGATATTTGAAACAGAAGATAGAAACTTATCTTATAGATATTTGAAACAGAATATAGAAACTTGTCCTATAAATATCTGAAACAGAAAATAGAAACTTGTCCTATAGATATTGGAAACAGAAGATAGAAACTTGTCATGTAGATATTTGAAACAGAAGATAGAAACTTGTCCTATAGATATTGGAAACAGAAGATAGAAACTTGTCCTCTAGCTTTTTGAAACAGAAGATAGAAACTTGTCTTATAGATATTTGAAACAGAAGATAGAAACTTGTCTTATAGATATTTGAAACAGAAGATAGAAACTTGTCCTATAGATATTGGAAACAGAAGATAGAAACTTGTCTTATAGATATTTGAAACAGAAGATAGAAACTTGTCCTATAGATATTTGAAACAGAAGATAGAAACTTGTCCTATAGATATTTGAAAAAGAAGATAGAAACTTGTCCTATAGATATTTGAAAAAGAAGATAGAAACTTGTCCTATAGATATTTGAAACAGAAGATAGAAACTTGTCCTATAGATATTGGAAACAGAAGATAGAAACTTGTCCTATAGATATTTTGAAACAGAAGTTAGAAGCTACTATGTAAATATATTTGCACAATAGCCACTCATTCATAGATCAAGAAATCTCTTAAACCGTCGTACAGATCCGCATGACATTTCGTACACAAAGTCTTTTTACCTCTTCAACGCAGTCTACTTCTTTTTATTATGCCTGACACCATTTCCACTTACTTTTAGACGCGGTCTAAATAAAAAAAAATTTAAAAAAAAACAGAAAATCTTATAAGAATTATTGAACAAGATAGATCTAAAAATTTGCTTTTTTTTTTCGAGAGAGTAAGAATCAGAGAGCAAGGAATGGTACTTTGTAACTAATTGTACTTTGTAACTAATGGTACTTTGTAACTAATGGTACTTTGTAACTAATGGTACTATGTAACTAATGGTACTGTGTAACTAATGGTAATATGTAACTAATTGTACTTTGTAACTAATGGTACTATGTAACTAATGGTACTTTGTAACTAATGGTACTTTGTAACTAATGGTAATATGTAACTAATTGTACTTTGTAACTAATGGTACTATGTATCTAATGGTACTTTGTAACTAATGGTACTTTGTAACTAATGGTACTTTGTAACTAATGGTACTTTGTAACTAACGGTACTATGTAACTAATGGTACTTTGTAACTAATGGTAATATGTAACTAATGGTACTTTGTAACTAATGGTACTTTGTAACTAATGGTACTTTGTAACTAATGGTACTATGTAACTAATGGTACTTTGTAACTAATGGTACTATGTAACTAATGGTACTTTGTAACTAATGGTAATATGTAACTAATGGTACTTTGTAACTAATGGTACTTTGTAACTAATTGTACTTTGTAACTAATTGTACTTTGTAACTAATTGTACTTTGTAACTAATGGTACTTTGTAACAACTAAATCCTAATAGCATTAAAACTATAAAGTTATATCTATGATCATTACGCTACATGCCAAAGGTGTGAGATAAAAGATTACAGTTCATAAAACCAAATTGATATTTCTTTCTAGTGAGAGAACAAAGCACAAAGGGGACATGTCCATGTGCCATTCAATTTCGGCTCTTCAAGAAATGCCATTTTGTTCCCTCTGCCTGAAACTGATGGTATGAAGAAATGTGTGTCACTGGGACGTGCATTCCAATTCAAGGGCTAAAACAGTTCAAACTAACCAACAAAGGGGGGGGGGGTGGAGGCATGGGATCGGATCGGAATATAGTGACTGATTTTTTGCTTTGATTTTGTTTATATTAGGTGAGATTTTAATACTAGGCAAAAGAAGAGTTGCTCTGACATCCTCGTACAATTTGGCGCCACACATTCATGGAGGTCCTCAGAGCAGGGTCTAAGTCAGTAAGAATAGCACATTAGGTTTTTAAAATAAAACTTTTTAATAGCAGGAAAATGCACTGTAGATGTCGTGCGCGTTTGAAGTTTTTCTTTGCATTTAATATTGGTGTTTTAGCGTATAGGAAGTAGTTTCTTTTAAGTGCGTTTTGTTGTCTAGAATATTGTGTGTGTGTGTGTGTTTACGTCATCCTTAGTTTCCGCAAGAGAGAGAGAGCTGCTTTTGTGAGCTGGGTAGCTGGTTTTTTGGTTCCCCTTGTAAGGGTACGTAAGTACATAGTTTTATTAAGTAAGCTGATCTTTCGGTACGGGTGTCGCTATTGAAAAGTTCTTTCTTGTAGCGGCATCGCTAGATCTAGGTTGTCTTTTCGTTTCAGGGTGTTAGGTTTTGTGCTATGGGGAAGTGTGTCGTATTTCTGCCCTTGGAGTTGTGTAGTAACTATCGGTGTTGAGGTGTAGGGAGTTGAGCTTCTCTTGGGCGCCGAGATGGAGTGCGAGCGTGAAGGTGTGTTACGGAAACCTGTTGGTGTGATACTAGACTAACTATTACTCAAATGCTAACTTCAATGATATTGATGTACATGTAAATATGTTTGAAAATTACAATTAAGTATAATTAAATATTGTTCCTGTTGACAACTGTTGTTATTCACTAAATCTTCAGTTGAATAACTGTTATGCAATGTTTGTAGTTTACATGCTATTACCTTTAGGTTCTTGTGTTACTCTGTTCAGGCTGGGGATACGGGACCGTAATATCATATCATACCCTAGCTAATCTGAAATCCCACCTGACAGAAATGGGGGCCCGTCCAAACAATATGTAAATGTCAACATTGTGACCTCTGTGTCCTTGATTTGACCGTTAGAACCATCATAAGATATATAACAAATATGTAATGTTTATGTATTAAATAAAATTAAATACATTTAAGCCGTTTGAGCGGTCTGATGATTTATGTACAGCACACGATATATTAGTTGGGCATCCCTTGTATTGTGCCGAATGTGAGTAGTTCCCATTTGTTCGGTAAACTTAGAGTGTGTAATTACTCTTTGAAACTATTGTAACCTGTTTTTTTTTTTTGTATTTATTGTCACCAACGCCTGAATCCTCTGACTCTGAGCGGCAACGTGTGAGTGGATCGAGTGCCTTGGACAGGCTAGACAAGAACTTCCAGGGCATGAAGGAAGACGATGATCTTCTGGCGTACCTGACGCACTTTGAGGCCGTGGCAGCAAGGTGTAAGATTGAGAGTAAGGAGTGGTCCCTGCTATTGTCGTACAAGCTGACGACATCGCTAAAAAACTTTATGTTGAGGGACAGTCTGTTCCTTAGCGACAAGTATGAGGATGTCAAAACGGCACTTCTCAGCCACGCAGACATCAATGCGGAGACATGCCGCAAAAGGTTTCACCGGGTCAAACCACGGCAGAATGACTTCCGTGGGTATGTGACTGAGCGGAGGACCGCACTGGACAACTGGTGCAAAATGGCCGAAGTAGGAAAGACAGTAGATGAGATCAAAGATCTCTTCATTAAAGACTTGAAAATGTTTCAGGGGAGGTCTATTTTGTACAACTTGTTCTAAACAAACAGAGTACGGTAGAGAACATGCTGGAGGTCATCGAAGGTTTTAAGGTAGCTGATTCGAATGTATCAATTAGTAAAGAAGAAACTGTGTATGTGGCAGCAGCATGTTGTGAGCCTGTGATTGCTTGCAGAGTCCAGTGGTTAAAAGAAAGGTAATTGTTTGTTTCAGTTGTGGGGAGCAGGGTCATAAAGCAGCTGAGTGCTCTAATGAATTTGTTACCCAAAATAATGAGGCTAATGTTGAGGATGTAAATCCCAATGATATTGGCAATGACCAAGACCAGCGATCTAGACATAGATGACTAGAGGGTCGTCGCGATTCGGAAGGTCGCCGTAGGTATAAGTTAATGCCGGATCGCTATACAGTTACTATTAGGAATTTGCCATTCAATGTTAACTGGCAAAGGCTTAAGGATAGATTTAGGGAGTTTGGTTTATTTGGTTTTGCAGAGGTTTTAGAGGCAAATGGGAAGTCCATGGGTATTGGACATGTAAGGTTTAAGAATTTAGCAGACGTTGTTAGGGCGGTTAGATATTTGGACAGGTCGAAATTTGGTAGTAGAAGTATTGTGGTGGTCCCTCATCGTGTGAGCTCGAGAGGTTGACGTGATGATTAAGCTAGTAATTTGGTCGCATCGGTAAATTTTGCGGGAGTGGTTTGATAGGCTAGCACACACATGAAAGTATTGCGTTATTATTTGGTTGAGTAATTGGTAGTAGAGTAAAATGTAGATGATGAAGCTCATGTAATAGAGCATATACCATCGTAATAGTACAATCTTATCCTGTTTGAATTTAGCAATTGGATCTGGGTTACGAATCTAGTTGCATTTTCTGTCGTATAGGATGAAGATACTAATGCCATGCATAATTGTACCGCGGGGGTATAATATTAGCATTTTCTTGTTCAATTGTTTTTCTTTTTAAAGATATCTAGGGTAAAGGAATGTTTAAGGCTTTAAGTGGTCTAGAGGGTTGAAAAATTTAATACCTGAAATCTTTAATCGCTTTGGAGGTTTTGTACAGTAGGTTCGCCAGGGTACGCGGAGTTGGTTCATTTTACCGATCTATTTTGTCGGGGTCGGTCTGTTAAGGTGCACTGGAATCGTGAGTGCGCGGAGGCTTTAAGCAGGGTGCAGGCGTATCTGTGTAGGTACCCCATTCTTCGTTTGCCTGATCCTTCATTGCCATTTGTTCTTCAGACCGATGCTTCGGACAAAGGAATCTCCGGTATACTGAGTCAGTGCGTGAATGGTGTTCTGCATCCCGTCAAGTATGTGAGTCGCAAGTTGTTGCCTCGGGAGCAGAGGTATTCCATCATCGAGAGAGAAGGTTTGGCTATCGTATTTGCCATTAGAAAACTGGACAGATACCTGCGTGGAAATACGTTTCACCTTCAGACGGACCACAAGGCCTTGGCTTACCAACGGAGCACGAACTTTACGAACCACCGAGTTACGAGGTGGGCTCTGATGCTTCAGGACTACACCTTCGACGTGTGTCACATAAAAGGAGAGGACAATATACTTGCAGACTTGTGCTCAAGACTGGTGTGATTCGCACAAAAAGACTATTTTATTATAGCTATTGCTTGATATGTATGTATATATCTATGTAATATGTACTGCTTGTTTTAGTATGCATTGTAATGTTATAATAGTTGTATGATGGATGTTGTTCTTTGAGACATCATCTATTTGAATAATTATGTCATTACTTATGAAGGTTGTATTCTTCGGCTTCAGCTTTGGGCAATGTTTCCTAATTCATTTTGCTGTCTATATACTTCAGTTTTCAATTTCTTTTTTTTTTTTAAGACTGGACTTGTCTTCGCAAGATCCAGTTAGGGGGAGAGGGGGGATGTCGTGCGCGTTTGAAGTTTTTCTTTTCATTTAATATTGGTGTTTTAGGGTATAGGAAGTAGTTTCTTGTAAGTGCGTTTTGTTGTCTAGAATATTGTGTGTGTGTGTGTTTACGTCATCCTTAGTTTCCGCAAGAGAGAGAGAGCTGCTTTTGTGAGCTGGGTAGCTGGTTTTTTGGTTCCCCTTGTAAGGGTACGTAAGTACATAGCTTTATTAAGTACGCTGATCTTTCGTTACGGGTGTCGCTATTGAAAAGTTCTTTCTTGTAGCGGCAGCGCTAGATCTAGGTTGTCTTTTCGTTTCAGGGTGTTAGGTTTGGGCTATGGGAAAGTGTGTCGTCTTTCTGCCCTTGGAGTTGTGTAGTAACTATCGGTGTTGAGGTGTAGGGAGTTGAGCTTCTGTTGGGCGCCGAGATGGAGTGTGAGCGTGAAGGTGTGTTACGGAAACCTGTTGGTGTGATACTAGACTAACTATTACTCAAATGCTAACTTCCAGGAAGAACCTATTCTAGGGCACAGTAAGCGTCTTCATAAAGAATGATGGGTCAGAATGTAATAAAATTTATATATACACACACACATACATACATATAAATATATTTTTTCGCGGGGGGGGGGAGAAAAAAAAATCCCCCCCCCCCGAAAAAATCCTGGCTACGCCCATAGATGGAGGTCTTGGTCGAGTAGAATAGAGATTAAATTGAGAAGCGGAAAAAAAAGTCATATAAGTGCGTGTATGTGTCGGGGGCGTATAATGGAGCGAGTGTTTCCAAATCAAGTCAAAAGTCTAAGATGAAGAAATTACGATGCGCGGGTTAAAAGAACTAAATGGGGTCCCAGAGAGCGAAAAGAGAGAGACAGAAAGCTAGAAAAGGAAATAAAGGGCGGACAGTAAATTTCAGATACACTAATTCACGAGCTAAAAAAGTATGTGAGGTATATCGTATAAAATGGGGCCCGTTTATTACAATTAAAAAAAAAAAGAAAGGGGTGTTCCGGCCAGAATTATCAAAACCTGGTAATAAAATCATCGGGCGTAGCCGGTGTGTAGCCGGTGTGTACTGCTACTTCTATTATATATTAAGTTACCACTGACTGACTCATTGATCAAGAAATCTTTTAAACTCGTACGGATCCGCATCAAATTTCGTACACATGTTCATTTTACCTCCTAGGACCTAGGAGCTTCACGATCGCAAATAACGAGAAACCGCAAGTTTTCTATGAAACCTTTGTATTTTATTTTCGATATTTCCCCACAAAATGCTGCAGTCTATATATAAAGCATTTAAAAAATATCACACAAATTCCGCAGCATTTTTTGTTCTTTTTTCATAAGTCTTTAATATCCCTTTCCATTTGCACTTCCCGCGGTCAAAAACAAAAAAACAATCCTTATAGCATTGAAAAGATTTGGTCTCGAGATGGTGATGAAAAGATGTAGATCAAAGTGAAACGCTAACCACAGAGGCCACAGATAGATATATTCCAAATCTAAAAAGTGTTTGTTGAAGGGTCGATCATTCAGTGGATGCTACAAAAGGGAAGGGTTGTTTTAGTCATTAAAAAAAAATGGGTGTTTGAGTGTACGGTCGAAAAGAGTATATTAACTTATAAGAGGCCGAAGACAAGAGTATATTAACTTATAAGAGGCCGAAGACAAGAGTATATTAACTCATAAGAAGCCGAAGACAAGAGTATATTAACTAATAAGAAGCCGAAGACAAGAGTATATTAACTCATAAGAGGCCGAAGACAAGAGTATATTAACTAATAAGAAGCCGAAGACAAGAGTATATTAACTAATAAGAAGCCGAAGACAAGAGTATATAAATAATAAAAAGCCGAAGACAAGAGTATATTAACTCATAAGAAGCCGAAGACAAGAGTATATAAATAATAAGAAGCCGAAGACAAGAGTATATTAACTCATAAGAAGCCGAAGACAAGAGTTTGTATGCAGGACTAACATTTTTTTGTTGTTGTGGGCGGATGGTAGTGGGAACAGGGAGCCAGATAAGTCCAATGGATTAGCCCAACTAGATAAGTCTTCAAACCTTGCATCACGTCCTCTATGTTACATCTGTAAAACCTTGCACCATGTTCAGCTTAATACATCTTTAAACCTAGAACCATGCCCTCTATGCTATATCTGTCATTTTTTCAAACTTTAAAATTCCTCCTCCCCAGTTGCCACACTATATCCCCCCCTGTCCTAGAGCCCTCTTTGACTATTTGTTTAAACCCTTGACATGGGGATCATTTGTTTAATTTCCGTTTTGTTCTCCCCGTCTTCGTTCCCGCCCCCTCATTCTGTGCTGGCTGTAGCAGTGTACACAAGTGTTCCTACACTCGAGCTAGATGTCCGGGCTAAACAAACAACACCCCCCTCTCTCTGACTGTATGGTGCATTGTATGACCGTCGTGATGGCACATACAGAGGACGAGTTAAAACATCATCTGCAAAGCTGTACCCCAACACCATAGTGCAGTCAAGATTAGAATTGTGTCTCTACATGAACCATAGTGCAGTCAAGATTAGAATTGTGTCTCTACATGAACCATAGTGCAGTCAAGATTAGAATTGTGTCTCTACATGAACCATAGTGCAGTCAAGATTAGAATTGTGTCTCTACATGAACCATAGTGCAGTCAAGATTAGAATTGTCTCTTTACATGGACCATAGTGCAGTCAAGATTAGAATTGTGTCTCTACATGGACCATAGTGCAGTCAAGATTAGAATGGTGTCTCTACATGGACCATAGTGCAGTCAAGATTAGAATTGTGTCTCTACATGGACCATAGTGCAGTCAAGATTAGACTTGTGTCTCTACATAGACCATAGTGCAGTCAAGATTAGAATGGTGTCTCTACATGGACCATAGTGCAGTCAAGATTAGAATTGTGTCTCTACATGGACCATAGTGCAGTCAAGATTAGAATTGTCTCTTTACATGGACCATAGTGCAGTCAAGATTAGACTTGTGTCTCTACATGGACCATAGTGCAGTCAAGATTAGAATGGTGTCTCTACATGGACCATAGTGCAGTCGAGATTAGAATGGTGTCTCTACATGGACCATAGTGCAGTCAAGATTAGAATGGTGTCTCTACATGGACCAAAGTGCAGTCAAGATTAGAATGGTGTCTCTACATGGATCATAGTGCAGTCAAGATTAGAATTGTGTCTCTACATGGACCATAGTGCAGTCGAGATTAGAATTGTGTCTCTACATGGACCATAGTGCAGTCAAGATTAGAATGGTGTCTCTACATGGACCATAGTGCAGTCAAGATTAGAATGGTGTCTCTACATGGACCATAGTGCAGTCAAGATTAGAATGGTGTCTCTACATGGACCATAGTGCAGTCAAGATTAGAATGGTGTCTCTACATGGACCATAGTGCAGTCAAGATTAGAATTGTGTCTCTACATGGATCATAGTGCAGTCAAGATTAGAATTGTGTCTCTACATGGACCATAGTGCAGTCGAGATTAGAATTGTGTCTCTACATGGACCATAGTGCAGTCAAGATTAGAATGGTGTCTCTACATGGACCATAGTGCAGTCAAGATTAGAATTGTCTCTTTACATGGACCATAGTGCAGTCAAGATTAGACTTGTGTCTCTACATGGACCATAGTGCAGTCAAGATTAGAATGGTGTCTCTACATGGACCATAGTGCAGTCGAGATTAGAATGGTGTCTCTACATGGACCATAGTGCAGTCAAGATTAGAATCGTCTCTTTACATGGACCATAGTGCAGTCAAGATTAGAATTGTCTCTTTACATGGACCATAGTGCAGTCAAGATTAGAATGGTGTCTCTACATGGACCATAGTGCAGTCAAGATTACAATGGTGTCTCTACATGGACCATAGTGCAGTCAAGATTAGAATTGTCTCTCTACATGGACCATAGTGCAGTCAAGATTAGAATGGTGTCTCTACATGGACCATAGTGCAGTCGAGATTAGAATTGTGTCTCTACATGGACCATAGTGCAGTCGAGATTAGAATTGTCTCTTTACATGGACCATAGTGCAGTCAAGATTAGAATTGTCTCTTTACATGGACCATAGTGCAGTCAAGATTAGAATTGTGTCTCTACATGGACCATAGTGCAGTCAAGATTAGAATGGTGTCTCTACATGGATCATAGTGCAGTCAAGATTAGACTTGTCTCTTTACATGGACCATAGTGCAGTCAAGATTAGACTTGTGTCTCTACATGGACCATAGTGCAGTCAAGATTAGAATGGTGTCTCTACATGGACCATAGTGCAGTCAAGATTAGAATGGTGTCTCTACATGGACCATAGTGCAGTCAAGATTAGAATGGTGTCTCTACATGGATCATAGTGCAGTCAAGATTAGAATTGTGTCTCTACATGGACCATAGTGCAGTCGAGATTAGAATTGTGTCTCTACATGGACCATAGTGCAGTCAAGATTAGAATGGTGTCTCTACATGGACCATAGTGCAGTCAAGATTAGAATTGTGTCTCTACATGGACCATAGTGCAGTCAAGATTAGACTTGTGTCTCTACATGGACCATAGTGCAGTCAAGATTAGACTTGTGTCTCTACATAGACCATAGTGCAGTCAAGATTAGAATGGTGTCTCTACATGGACCATAGTGCAGTCAAGATTAGAATGGTGTCTCTACATGGACCATAGTGCAGTCAAGATTAGACTTGTGTCTCTACATAGACCATAGTGCAGTCAAGATTAGAATGGTGTCTCTACATGGACCATAGTGCAGTCAAGATTAGACTTGTGTCTCTACATAGACCATAGTGCAGTCAAGATTAGAATGGTGTCTCTACATAGACCATAGTGCAGTCAAGATTAGAATTGTCTCTCTACATAGACCATAGTGCAGTCAAGATTAGAATGGTGTCTCTACATGGACCATAGTGCAGTCAAGATTAGACTTGTGTCTCTACATAGACCATAGTGCAGTCAAGATTAGAATGGTGTCTCTACATAGACTATAGTACAATCAAAATTAAAATGACACTCTACATAGACTTTAATAAAGTCAATAGGCCCTATTAGAATTATGTCTTTACATAGACTATAGCCTATAGCACAGTCAAGATTAAAATTGTCTCTATGTAAGTCATTATAGACTATAGTACAGTCAAGATCAGAATTACACGGGTACGCTATTCTGCCTCATCGTGGCACCCACCGGTGGAAACGGCTACTTGAGGGGATAGCTAGGCTAAATGAATGGCGAAACATAACTCCCGTGGGGATGCCCACAGGTAGACGATAGTCAACCTCTTGCACGGGCGGGGTTGTAAAAAACCCTCCAAGAACATGTCACACATCCATGCGCTGTTCCTCAAAGGGACCGTTACATAAATGGCTAGTCCCCCACGGCTAGCTTAGTATAACGAAGGAAAATGGCGGAGGCTCCCGGTGTCCTCGGCCTTCGGCCATGTGCAGCCAAGCATGCGTCGGGGGCCAAAGGCATTGGAAACAGCAATGCTTTACATAGGCATTGACTCGGGTCTCTCTCAAACAGAACTGTGTTCACACAGGTTTTTTTTTTTTTACTGTTTGGCGTCCAAACAGGTTTTTTTTTCAAACTTAGGGCTCGAAGAGCCTTCGGCTCAGCCCTTGGACATCAACAAGATCAGAATTATGAATCTTAATAGATTATAGTAAAGTCAATTTTAGAATTATGTCTTAACATAGAATATAGTAGTCTACAGTCAAGATCAGAATTATGACTCTACATAGAATATAGTACAGTCAAGATTAGAGTTATGGTGTGTGTGCCATGACTCTAGTACAGGGATGGGCAAATTACGACCCGCTGGCCACATGCGGCCCGCTGGAGTGTTTTATGCGGCCCGCGGACACCTACAGAAATTCGTTGTGCCCACAGATTATACATATAAAAAATGCAAATATATTCAAAATAAATAATTTAAAATATCTCTATAATCTAATGTTCGGGACATTAAGCACGAATGTCAAATACTTCACATTAAGTGCAACTGAATATTTGTGGTGAAAAGTTGTGTGTGTGTATATAAATCTCTATCTCTATCTATCTATCTATCTATCTATCTATCTATCTATCTATCTATCTATCTATCTAATCTATCTATCTAATCTATCTAATCTATCTAATCTATCTAATCTATCTATCTATCTATCTATCTATCTATCTATCTATCTATCTAACTATCTATCTATCTATCTATCTATCTATCTATCTATCTATCTATCTATCTATCTATCTATCTATCTATCTAGGCATATATATATATATATATATATGCGGCCCCAAATTCCTATTTTTTATTGCGACCCTCGATAGAAAAAGGTTGCCCAACCTTGCAACCATTTGTTGTATAGCTTAGGAAATGTTTCAATATCAAACATAATCCTCCATGACATGATTCAGTCATCTATGAGGAGGACAGAATCGACAACAAAACCGAGGACACGTCATTGTAGACACAATTTAAGAATGGTTAGGCTTAAACCAGGGCAGCACACTTTCAAGCCGACCTGATAGTCTAACGCCTGTGTAGACAAGGCTGACTCGAGAGTTGGAGTCAGCCCTAGACTCCTGACATTATTTATTTATTTATTTACTTATTTATAGATAAATAGATAGATAGAAAGATAGATAGATAGATAAAAGTTGTCATTGCCGGAAGTGGTAATGGATATAAGCAATCCACTAACTATGAAATAGTTCCTAAAGGCATGCGCCTCAAATAGGCAATCTGTCCAACTTCTCGGGTGGCTGATATTGAGTCCGGCGGAAGGGGCCAAGGCGAGTAACTGGCGTCTAAACCAGTCAGCTTCGGGCAGGAGTGGCTCGTTAGCCATGGGTGGCTACTCACCTTGGAGAAGGAAAACTCCATATTCAAACTTCTGCTGCCTTGCAGCTATACCCAATCATGGGAAAGAATTCAGGAGCCGGTGATCCTTAGGCAGTTTGCAGTACTCAGTGCTACACCCTGGCAGAGACCCCGCTAACCTGAAACTGTCTCGACACTCACCGTTCCTTTGGATATATCAGCTGCATGAAGAGGGGATGGGGGGGGAACTGATGTTTGGGCGACATGGTTCCGACCACAGCCAATGCCCAGGCATTCATCTCATTTCCATGAGATGATCCATAATCACTTAGCTAGTGAAGGAGGCCATAGCTAAATAGATAGATAGCTATATATATAACAGGACTTTTTTGTTGACGGTACGCACCGGTACGGCGTACCGGCACCTTTTTCAATGTGGGGACCGGCACCTATTTTGTTTTACAAAAAAACACTGTATATATTTATAATTTTACACACACACACACACATCCAGACACAAAAAAAGGTGATATGGATTGAAATGAAACTCTCCTATTTTCACACTCTGACACTAAAAGCAAAAGTTGGTGAGTCCCATTGAACATTTCCAAACGAAGCGAAAGGAAAGCCTACATAAAATGTCGATAGAGTGCCTGGCAAAAACCAAACAGACATAATGCATTAGCATGCACCTGCTTGCCCTGGGCCACTTCCGTTCCTTTTCCCCGAGTCGCCATTCCTTAGGCAAAGTAGTCATCAGTTTTCCATTTATTGACTGGTGCTCTGAATTCATTTTGACCTTATTGCTGGGATTACACTAGTGGGGACCTTATGGGATAGCTACGTACTATGATGTGCAGATGATGGTGGCCTGACCGCAAAGTTATTTTGTAACTCAGATCTCACTACTGTGACCTTATATATTTTTTTTATTAAAATCATATTGAGGAGAACATATAATAATATATATCAAATGATGATAAAATATTGTCATCAATATACATTAAAGAATAAATTCCAACCTTAAAGAAATGGTCTATTCAAAGTATAATCGTTGAGTAGGGTATTATTTAGGTTTTGTCTATTTACAATGGCTGAGTAGGGTATTATTTGGGTCTAGTCTTTGTACAGTGGTTGAGGAACGTGGAGGCTATTAATTAGGTCTAGTCTATGTACAGTGGTTGTGGAATGTGGAGGGTATATATAAGTTGTAGTCTATGTACAGTGAAGTTGGAGGGTATTACTTAGGTCTAGTTTATTTACAATGGTTGAGTAGGGTATTACTTTGGTGTAGATTAACCCTAGATAATGTACATAGGTGTAGATTAACTCTAGATAATGTACAGTGAATGCCTAAATATATTCCCGACCCTGGCGGATCCATGGAGGTTGGGGCGGTAGGGGCGATTTCTACCCTCGACATCCCCCCCTGCATATGTTGTATTTTTTTACATGTATTTTCAGTGCATTTTCTGTCACTTTTTTGTGGACTTCTGTGGCTTGTTTGTGGACTTCTGTGGCTTGTTTGTGGACTTCTGTGGCTTGTTTGTTGACGTCTGTGGCTTGTTTGTGGACTTCTGTGGCTGTTTGTGGACTTCTATGGCTTGTTTGTGGACTTCTGTGGCTTGTTTGTTGACGTCTGTGGCTTGTTTGTGGACTTCTGTGGCTGTTTGTGGACTTCTATGGCTTGTTTGTGGACTTCTATAGCTTGTTTGTGGACTTCTATGGCTTGTTTGTGGACATCTGTGGCTTGTTTTGGGGCATTTTGTTAGGGACTTGGTGAGACGTCAGGGAATGGGTCTTAGAATGAAGAATGATGAAGTAAAAGAGGCAGTGAAACAAAAGTCTACTAGAGATATCCTGAGGGTCTAGATAAAGAGAACTCTAAGACTACATGAAAGCCCGACCATAAAATGTAGTGACATCTGTCTAGACATTTCCACTTTGACAATTTTTCTCATTTATTAACTTGAAATGAATTGAAGACAGAAACACTAATGAAGCATGACGAGAAAAGAAGACCTCCAGCAGAAATAAAGCGGCATGACCAAATCATTGCCACAGGCGTGATGAACGCGTTGTACGAGAAGTAGGCTCCCTTTACATAATCATTTTCTGACAAGATTGAATTCAATTTCGATCCTCACAAACTGTCACTATTTGGTAATATTTGATCGCATGCATAACATTTGGTTTTATATCCCAACAAATAGTCACTGTATAACTGTTTAATCGCATGCATTATACATTTGTTTTTATATCCTCACAAACTGTCGAGGGACACTATTTACATGCATTACTTTGTTTTTTAAATCCCAACAAATAGTCACTAAGCAACTATTTCATCGCACGCATTACATTTGTTTTTAAATCCTAACAAATAGTCACTAAGCAACTATTTAATCACATGCATTACATTTGTTTTTAAATCCTAACAAATAGTCACTAAGCAACTATTTAATCACATGCATTACATTTGTTTTTAAATCCTAAGAAATAGTCACTAAGCAACTATTTAATCACATGCATTACATTTGTTTTTAAATCCTAAGAAATAGTCACTAAGCAACTATTTAATCACATGCATTACATTTGTTTTTAAATCCTAACAAATAGTCACTAAGCAACTATTTAATCACATGCATTACATTTGTTTTTAAATCCTAACAAATAGTCATTAAGCAACTATTTAATCAAACACCATATAATCAACACAATTAACTATGTAATCTACGCAATGAACCATATAATCAACACAATGAACAATGTAATCTACGCAATGAACCATATAATCAACACAATGAACAATGTAATCTACACAATGAACCATATAATCAACACAATGAACAATATAATCTACGCAATGCACCATATAATCCAACGCAATGCACCATATAATCATCGATATGCACCATATAATCAACGCAATGCACCATATAATCAACGCAATGCGTCATAAAAATCAACGCTATTCACCATATAACCAACGCAAAGCACCATATAATCAACATTATCAACGATATGCACCATAAAATCTACGCAAAGAACCATATAATCAACGTTATCAACGATATGCACCATATAATTAATGAGATGCACCATAAAATTTACGCAAAGCACCATATAATCAACGTTATCCACCATATAATAACGCCATATAATCAACGTTATGCACCATATAATCAACGATATGCACCATATAATCAACGCAATGCGAAATATAATCAACGATATGCGCCATATAATCAACGTAATGCACCATATAATCAACGATATGCACCATATAATCAACGTAATGCGAAATATAATCAACGATATGCACCATATAATCAACATAATGCACCATATAATCAACGATATGCACCATATAATCAAAATAAATGTACGTTAAGAGGTGCAACTTAATGGTTTCAATACTTAACAAAACTAAAATTTCTTTCACAACATTATTGATTTAGCATCTCAGTCTTAACACAATGCCTGAGTTATTTGTTATGAATTAGCTGTGTTTTTTCCTACTTAGATCTGCATTTGATGTGGGAAAATATGTAGGTCGAAACTGGGTTTACGTGGACATGTGAAATACTGCACTCATCCTTTATCTTCGGAATTGAATATAATGTCTTATTATTAGATCTAGATATATACAAGAATTCGTAAACACAGACACATTTAGATTTGGATTTTTTTTTCTGGGTATTTAGAAAAATCAACCTAAGCGCTGCTGAAACATCTCCAGTTGTGTTTTTATTGTCAGTGAACGTGTGATGGCCGATCGGAGGAGGACGATGAAATCAATGGGTCTGTTTAGTGGTGAGGCCAATTTAGAAACATTTTGTATAAATAACTACTTCCTCCTGTGTATCTTATCACATCTACTACCTCCTCCTGTGTATCTTATCACATCAACTACCTCCTCCTGTGTATCTTATCACATCTACTACCTCCTCCTGTGTATTTTATCACATCTACTACCTCCTCCTGTGTCTCTTATAACACATATTACCTCCTGTGTATCTTATCACATCTACCTTCTCCTGTGTATCTTATCACATCTACTACCTCCTCCTGTGTATCTTATCACATCTACTACCTCCTCCTGTGTATCTTATCACATCTACTACCTCCTCCTGTGTATCTTATCACATCTACTACCTCCTTTGTATCTTATCACATCTACTACCTCCTCCTGTGTATCTTATCACATCTACTACCCCTCCTATGTATCTTATCACATCTGCTACCTTCTCCTGTGTATCTTATCACATCTACTACCTCCTCCTGTGTATCTTATCACATCTACTACCGCCTCCTGTGTATCTTGTCACATCTACTACCTCCTTTGTATCTTGTCACATCTACTACCTCCTTTGTATCTTATCACATCTACTACCTCCACCTGTGTATCTTATCACATCTACTTCCTCCTGTGTATCTTATCACATCTACTACCTCCTCCTGTGTATCTTATCACATCTACTACCTCCTTTGTATCTTATCACATCTACTACCTCCTCCTGTGTATATTATCACATCTACTACCTCCTGTGTATCTTATCACATCTACTACCTCTTTTTGTGTATCTTATCACATATATTACCTCCTGTGTTTATCACATCTACTACCTCCTGTGTATCTTATCACATCTACTACCTCCTGTGTATCTTATCACATCTACTACCTCCTCCTGTGTATCTTATGACATCTACTACCTCCTCCTGTGTCTCTTATCACACATATTACCTCCTGTGTATCTTATCACATCTACCTTCTCCTGTGTATCTTATCACATCTACTACCTCCTCCTGTGTATCTTATCACATCTACTACCTCCTCCTGTGTATCTTATCACATCTACTACCTCCTCCTGTGTATCTTATCACATCTACTACCTCCTTTGTATCTTATCACATCTACTACCTCCTCCTGTGTATCTTATCACATCTACTTCAACCTCCTGTGTATCTTATCACATCTGCACCCTTCTCCTGTGTATCTTGTCACATCTACTACTTCCTTTGTATCTTATAACATCTACTACCTCCTCCTGTGTATCTTATCACATCTACTTCCTCCTGTGTATCTTATCACATCTACTACCTCCTCCTGTGTATCTTATCACATCTACTACCTCCTCCTGTGTATCTTATCACATCTACTACCACATCCTGTGTATCTTATCACATCTACTACCTCCTTTGTATCTTATCACATCTACTACCTCCTCCTGTGTATCTTATCACATCTACTACCTCCTCCTGTGTATCTTATCACATCTACTACCTCCTGTGTATCTTATCACATCTACTACCTCTTTTTGTGTATCTTATCACATATATTACCTCCTGTGTATCTTATCACATCTACTACCTCCTGTGTATCTTATCACATCTACTACCTCCTCCTGTGTATCTTATGAAATCTACTACCTCCTCCTGTGTATCTTATCACACATATTACCTCCTGTGTATCTTATCACATCTACCTTCTCCTGTGTATCTTATCACATCTACTACCTTCTCCTGTGTATCTTATCACATCTACTACCTCCTCCTGTGTATCTTATCACATCTACTACCTCCTCCTGTGTATCTTATCACATCTACTACCTCCTCCTGTGTATCTTATCACATCTACTACCTCCTTTGTATCTTATCACATCTACTACCTCCTCCTGTGTATCTTATCACATCTACTTCCCCCTCCTGTTTATCTTATCACATCTGCTACCTACTCCTGTGTATCTTATCACATCTACTACCTCCTTTGTATCTTATCACATCTACTACCTCCTCCTGTGTATCTTATGACATCTGCTACCTCCTCCTGTGTATCTTATGACATCTGCTACCTCCTCCTGTGTATCTTATGACATCTGCTACCTCCTCCTGTGTATCTTATGACATCTGCTACCTCCTCCTGTGTATCTTATGACATCTGCTACCTCCTCCTGTGTATCTTATCACATCTACTACCTCCTTTGTATCTTATCACATCTACTACCTCCTCCTGTGTATCTTATCACATCTACTACCTCCTCCTGTGTATCTTATCACATCTACTACCTCCTTTGTATCTTATCACATCTACTACCTCCCCCTGTGTATCTTATCACATCTGCTACCTTCTCCTTTGTATCTTATCACATCTACTACCTCCTCCTGTGTACCTTATCACATCTACTTCCTCCTGTGTATCTTATCACATCTACTACCTCCTCCTGTGTATCTTATCACATCTACTACCTCCTTTGTGTCTTATCACATCTACTACCTCCTCCTGTGTATCTTATCACATCTACTACCTCCTTTGTATCTTATCACATCTACTACCTCCTCCTGTGTATCTTATCACATCTACTACCCCCTCCTGTGTATCATATCACATCTGCTACCTTCTCCTGTGTATCTTATCACAAATACTACCTCCTCCTGTGTATCTTATCACATCTACTACCGCCTCCTGTGTATCTTATCACATCTACTACCGCCTCCTGTGTATCTTGTCACATCTACTACTTCCTTTGTATCTTATAACATCTACTACCTCCTCCTGTGTATCTTATCACATCTACTTCCTCCTGTGTATCTTATCACATCTACTACCTCCTCCTGTGTATCTTATCACATCTACTACCTCCTCCTGTGTATCTTATCACATCTACTACCTCCTCCTGTGTATCTTGTCACATCTACTACCTCCTCCTGTGTATCTTATCACATCTACTACCTCCTGTGTATCTTATCACATCTACTACCTCTTTTTGTGTATCTTATCACATATATTACCTCCTGTGTATCTTATCACATCTACTACCTCCTGTGTATCTTATCACATCTACTACCTCCTCCTGTGTATCTTATCACATCTACTACCTCCTCCTGTGTATCTTATCACACATATTACCTCCTGTGTATCTTATCACATCTACCTTCTCCTGTGTATCTTATCACATCTACTACCTTCTCCTGTGTATCTTATCACATCTACTACCTCCTCCTGTGTATCTTATCACATCTACTACCTCCTCCTGTGTATCTTATCACATCTACTACCTCCTCCTGTGTATCTTATCACATCTACTACCTCCTCCTGTGTATCTTATCACATCTACTACCTCCTTTGTATCTTATCACATCTACTACCTCCTCCTGTGTATCTTATCACATCTACTTCCCCCTCCTGTGTATCTTATCACATCTGCTACCTACTCCTGTGTATCTTATCACATCTACTTCCTCCTTTGTATCTTATCACATCTACTACCTCCTCCTGTGTATCTTATGACATCTGCTACCTCCTCCTGTGTATCTTATGACATCTGCTACCTCCTCCTGTGTATCTTATGACATCTGCTACCTCCTCCTGTGTATCTTATGACATCTGCTACCTCCTCCTGTGTATCTTATGACATCTGTTACCTCCTCCTGTGTATCTTATGACATCTGCTACCTCCTCCTGTGTATCTTATCACATCTACTACCTCCTTTGTATCTTATCACATCTACTACCTCCTCCTGTGTATCTTATCACATCTACTACCTCCTCCTGTGTATCTTATCACATCTACTACCTCCTTTGTATCTTATCACATCTACTACCTCCCCCTGTGTATCTTATCACATCTGCTACCTTCTCCTTTGTATCTTATCACATCTACTACCTCCTCCTGTGTATCTTATCACATCTACTTCCTCCTGTGTATCTTATCACATCTACTACCTCCTCCTGTGTATCTTATCACATCTACTACCTCCTTTGTATCTTATCACATCTACTACCTCCTCCTGTGTATCTTATCACATCTACTACCTCCTTTGTATCTTATCACATCTACTACCTCCTCCTGTGTATCTTATCACATCTACTACCCCCTCCTGTGTATCATATCACATCTGCTACCTTCTCCTGTGTATCTTATCACATCTACTACCTCCTCCTGTGTATCTTATCACATCTACTACCGCCTCCTGTGTATCTTATCACATCTACTACCGCCTCCTGTGTATCTTGTCACATCTACTACCTCCTCCTGTGTATCTTATCACATCTACTTCCTCCTGTGTATCTTATCACATCTACTACCTCCTCCTGTGTATCTTATCACATCTACTACCTCCTCCTGTGTATCTTATCACATCTACTACCTCCTCCTGTGTATCTTATCACATCTACTACCTCCTCCTGTGTATCTTATCACATCTACTACCTCCTTTGTATCTTATCACATCTACTACCTCCTCCTGTGTATCTTATCACATCTACTACCTCCTCCTGTGTATCTTATCACATCTACTACCTCCTGTGTATCTTATCACATCTACTACCTCTTTTTGTGTATCTTATCACATATATTACCTCCTGTGTATCTTATCACATCTACTACCTCCTGTGTATCTTATCACATCTGCTACCTCCTCCTGTGTATCTTATGACATCTACTACCTCCTCCTGTGTATCTTATCACACATATTACCTCCTGTGTATCTTATCACATCTACCTTCTCCTGTGTATCTTATCACATCTACTACCTTCTCCTGTGTATCTTATCACATCTACTACCTCCTCCTGTGTATCTTATGACATCTACTACCTCCTCCTGTGTATCTTATCACACATATTACCTCCTGTGTATCTTATCACATCTACCTTCTCCTGTGTATCTTATCACATCTACTACCTTCTCCTGTGTATCTTATCACATCTACTACCTCCTCCTGTGTATCTTATCACATCTACTACCTCCTCCTGTGTATCTTATCACATCTACTTCCCCCTCCTGTGTATCTTATCACATCTGCTACCTCCTCCTGTGTATCTTATCACATCTACTACCTCCTCCTGTGTATCTTATGACATCTGCTACCTCCTCCTGTGTATCTTATCACATCTACCTTCTCCTGTGTATCTTATCACATCTACTACCTTCTCCTGTGTATCTTATCACATCTACTACCTCCTCCTGTGTATCTTATGACATCTACTACCTCCTCCTGTGTATCTTATCACACATATTACCTCCTGTGTATCTTATCACATCTACCTTCTCCTGTGTATCTTATCACATCTACTACCTCCTCCTGTGTATCTTATCACATCTACTACCTCCTTTGTATCTTATCACATCTACGACCTCCTCCTGTGTATCTTATCACATCTACTTCCCCCTCCTGTGTACCTTATCACATCTGCTACCTCCTCCTGTGTATCTTATCACATCTGCTACCTCCTCCTGTGTATCTTATGACATCTGCTACCTCCTCCTGTGTATCTTATGACATCTGCTACCTCCTCCTGTGTATCTTATGACATCTGCTACCTCCTCCTGTGTATCTTATGACATCTGCTACCTCCTCCTGTGTATCTTATGACATCTGCTACCTCCTCCTGTGTATCTTATGACATCTGCTACCTCCTCCTGTGTATCTTATGACATCTGCTACCTCCTCCTGTGTATCTTATGACATCTGCTACCTCCTCCTGTGTATCTTATGACATCTGCTACCTCCTCCTGTGTATCTTATGACATCTGCTACCTCCTCCTGTGTATCTTATGACATCTGCTACCTCCTCCTGTGTATCTTATGACATCTGCTACCTCCTCCTGTGTATCTTATGACATCTGCTACCTCCTCCTGTGTATCTTATGACATCTGCTACCTCCTCCTGTGTATCTTATGACATCTGCTACCTCCTCCTGTGTATCTTATGACATCTGCTACCTCCTCCTGTGTATCTTATGACATCTGCTACCTCCTCCTGTGTATCTTATGACATCTGCTACCTCCTCCTGTGTATCTTATCACATCTACTACCTCCTCCTGTGTATCTTATGACATCTGCTACCTCCTCCTGTGTATCTTATGACATCTGCTACCTCCTCCTGTGTATCTTATGACATCTGCTACCTCTTCCTGTGTATCTTATGACATCTGCTACCTCCTCCTGTGTATCTTATCACATCTACTACCTCCTTTGTATCTTATCACATCTACTACCTCCTCCTGTGTATCTTATCACATCTACTACCTCCTCCTGTGTATCTTATCACATCTACTACCTCCTTTGTATCTTATCACATCTACTACCTCCCCCTGTGTATCTTATCACATCTGCTACCTTCTCCTTTGTATCTTATCACATCTACTACCTCCTCCTGTGTATCTTATCACATCTACTTCCTCCTGTGTATCTTATCACATCTACTACCTCCTCCTGTGTATCTTATCACATCTACTACCTCCTTTGTATCTTATCACATCTACTACCTCCTCCTGTGTATCTTATCACATCTACTACCTCCTGTGTATCTTATCACATCTACTACCGCCTCCTGTGTATCTTATCACATCTACTACCGCCTCCTGTGTATCTTGTCACATCTACTACTTCCTTTGTATCTTATAACATCTACTACCTCCTCCTGTGTATCTTATCACATCTACTTCCTCCTGTGTATCTTATCACATCTACTACCTCCTCCTGTGTATCTTATCACATCTACTACCTCCTTTGTATCTTATCACATCTACTACCTCCTCCTGTGTATCTTATCACATCTACTACCTCCTCCTGTGTATCTTATGACATCTGCTACCTCCTCCTGTGTATCTTATCACATCTACTACCTCCTCCTGTGTATCTTATGACATCTGCTACCTCCTCCTGTGTATCTTATGACATCTGCTACCTCCTCCTGTGTATCTTATGACATCTGCTACCTCCTCCTGTGTATCTTATGACATCTGCTACCTCTTCCTGTGTATCTTATGACATCTGCTACCTCCTCCTGTGTATCTTATCACATCTACTACCTCCTTTGTATCTTATCACATCTACTACCTCCTCCTGTGTATCTTATCACATCTACTACCTCCTCCTGTGTATCTTATCACATCTACTACCTCCTTTGTATCTTATCACATCTACTACCTCCCCCTGTGTATCTTATCACATCTGCTACCTTCTCCTTTGTATCTTATCACATCTACTACCTCCTCCTGTGTATCTTATCACATCTACTTCCTCCTGTGTATCTTATCACATCTACTACCTCCTCCTGTGTATCTTATCACATCTACTACCTCCTTTGTATCTTATCACATCTACTACCTCCTCCTGTGTATCTTATCACATCTACTACCTCCTGTGTATCTTATCACATCTACTACCGCCTCCTGTGTATCTTATCACATCTACTACCGCCTCCTGTGTATCTTGTCACATCTACTACTTCCTTTGTATCTTATAACATCTACTACCTCCTCCTGTGTATCTTATCACATCTACTTCCTCCTGTGTATCTTATCACATCTACTACCTCCTCCTGTGTATCTTATCACATCTACTACCTCCTTTGTATCTTATCACATCTACTACCTCCTCCTGTGTATCTTATCACATCTACTACCTCCTCCTGTGTATCTTATCACATCTACTACCTCCTGTGTATCTTATCACATCTACTACCTCTTTTTGTGTATCTTATCACATATATTACCTCCTGTGTATCTTATCACATCTACTACCTCCTGTGTATCTTATCACATCTACTACCTCCTCCTGTGTATCTTATGACATCTACTACCTCCTCCTGTGTATCTTATCACACATATTACCTCCTGTGTATCTTATCACATCTACTACCTTCTCCTGTGTATCTTATCACATCTACTACCTCCTCCTGTGTATCTTATCACATCTACTACCTCCTCCTGTGTATCTTATCACATCTACTACCTCCTCCTGTGTATCTTATCACATCTACTACCTCCTCCTGTGTATCTTATCACATCTACTTCCCCCTCCTGTGTATCTTATCACATCTGCTACCTACTCCTGTGTATCTTATCACATCTGCTACCTCCTCCTGTGTATCTTATCACATCTGCTACCTCCTCCTGTGTATCTTATCACATCTGCTACCTCCTCCTGTGTATCTTATCACATCTGCTACCTCCTCCTGTGTATCTTATGACATCTGCTACCTCCTCCTGTGTATCTTATGACATCTGCTACCTCCTCCTGTGTATCTTATGACATCTGCTACCTCCTCCTGTGTATCTTATGACATCTGCTACCTCCTCCTGTGTATCTTATGACATCTGCTACCTCCTCCTGTGTATCTTATGACATCTGCTACCTCCTCCTGTGTATCTTATGACATCTGCTACCTCCTCCTGTGTATCTTATGACATCTGCTACCTCCTCCTGTGTATCTTATGACATCTGCTACCTCCTCCTGTGTATCTTATGACATCTGCTACCTCCTCCTGTGTATCTTATGACATCTGCTACCTCCTCCTGTGTATCTTATGACATCTGCTACCTCCTCCTGTGTATCTTATGACATCTGCTACCTCCTCCTGTGTATCTTATGACATCTGCTACCTCCTCCTGTGTATCTTATGACATCTGCTACCTCCTCCTGTGTATCTTATGACATCTGCTACCTCCTCCTGTGTATCTTATGACATCTGCTACCTCCTCCTGTGTATCTTATGACATCTGCTACCTCCTCCTGTGTATCTTATGACATCTGCTACCTCCTCCTGTGTATCTTATGACATCTGCTACCTCCTCCTGTGTATCTTATGACATCTGCTACCTCCTCCTGTGTATCTTATGACATCTGCTACCTCCTCCTGTGTATCTTATGACATCTGCTACCTCCTCCTGTGTATCTTATGACATCTGCTACCTCCTCCTGTGTATCTTATGACATCTGCTACCTCCTCCTGTGTATCTTATGACATCTGCTACCTCCTCCTGTGTATCTTATGACATCTGCTACCTCCTCCTGTGTATTTTATGACATCTGCTACCTCCTCCTGTGTATCTTATGACATCTGCTACCTCCTCCTGTGTATCTTATGACATCTGCTACCTCCTCCTGTGTATCTTATGACATCTGCTACCTCCTCCTGTGTATCTTATGACATCTGCTACCTCCTCCTGTGTATCTTATGACATCTGCTACCTCCTCCTGTGTATCTTATGACATCTGCTACCTCCTCCTGTGTATCTTATGACATCTGCTACCTCCTCCTGTGTATCTTATGACATCTGCTACCTCCTCCTGTGTATCTTATGACATCTGCTACCTCCTCCTGTGTATCTTATGACATCTGCTACCTCCTCCTGTGTATCTTATGACATCTGCTACCTCCTCCTGTGTATCTTATGACATCTGCTACCTCCTCCTGTGTATCTTATGACATCTGCTACCTCCTCCTGTGTATCTTATGACATCTGCTACCTCCTCCTGTGTATCTTATGACATCTGCTACCTCCTCCTGTGTATCTTATGACATCTGCTACCTCCTCCTGTGTATCTTATGACATCTGCTACCTCCTCCTGTGTATCTTATGACATCTGCTACCTCCTCCTGTGTATCTTATGACATCTGCTACCTCCTCCTGTGTATCTTATGACATCTGCTACCTCCTCCTGTGTATCTTATGACATCTGCTACCTCCTCCTGTGTATCTTATGACATCTGCTACCTCCTCCTGTGTATCTTATGACATCTGCTACCTCCTCCTGTGTATCTTATGACATCTGCTACCTCCTCCTGTGTATCTTATGACATCTGCTACCTCCTCCTGTGTATCTTATGACATCTGCTACCTCCTCCTGTGTATCTTATCACATCTGCTACCTCCTCCTGTGTATCTTATCACATCTGCTACCTCCTCCTGTGTATCTTATCACATCTGCTACCTCCTCCTGTGTATCTTATCACATCTGCTACCTCCTCCTGTGTATCTTATCACATCTGCTACCTCCTCCTGTGTATCTTATCACATCTGCTACCTCCTCCTGTGTATCTTATCACATCTGCTACCTCCTCCTGTGTATCTTATCACATCTGCTACCTCCTCCTGTGTATCTTATGTTATCTGCTACCTCCTCCTGTGTATCTTATGACATCTGCTACCTCCTCCTGTGTATCTTATGACATCTGCTACCTCCTCCTGTGTATCTTATGACATCTGCTACCTCCTCCTGTGTATCTTATGACATCTGCTACCTCCTCCTGTGTATCTTATGACATCTACTACCTCCTCCTGTGTATCTTATGACATCTACTACCTCCTCCTGTGTATCTTATCACATCTACTACCTCCTGTGTATCTTATCACATCTACTCATATTCTCGCAGGTACTACTCCCGTTTCTAATTATTAAATTCATGTCAGGTCATTGACGAACAGTTCGAGCTATATTTGGCTATGATTTCAGCAGCATTTACTGTGCTAGTCTAGAATAACGGTACCGGACTTAGTGTTTTTAACGAATCAATGAACATCATAGGACGAAAGTTGTGATCAAAAGTTGAACTCTTTGTGACCTACCTGCCAGATATCTGTCAACACTCTCAACTATTTACTTGCTGCAAATCAAAACACAAATACAAATAGTTGACTTTGAGAAATCCTAACCGTTTAGAGATAAGGGGGCCAAACACACACACGCACTGAATCACACACAAACACACCTACACATCCCTCACTGTTGCCACACAAACACACTCATGCCACATTTAGGCAGCAAACAAACAAATTAACGGGAGAAATAGTTTCGAAACTAACGATGCCGGACTCTCCCAGTTATCTGCTGCTTACATTTGCCTCGTTGTGGAATTTGTGACGTCGAGTTCTGAAATTTTGATGAATGAGAAAGATACGCCTTATTTTGGATCGGGAAACTGTGTTTTTCCTTTTACGGATGTCATCATGTCACTAAATGTCTACATTTGATAATAAAATTTACTAAGCATTATATTGTTCTATTGTACACATAAAAGTTTACATTTCAGGAAAAGCATTGGATTGGAAGCATCCTTGGTGTGATGAATGTGACTTAAAACACGGACATTAAAAACAATGCTTTAAAAAAAAAAAAAAGGTTATATTAAGCATAGTTGTTTCAATTAGTTTGGATCAGTCGTGTAATTAATTACATTTGTACTACATCTAGACTAACAATAAAAAAAAAATATTAAAAAAAACAATTGGGGGGGGGGGGGGGAGAGACCTGAATTTGAACTCATGGCTCAAGTCTCCTCATGCCGACATTGTAACCACTCTACTAGTGGAGTTCTTATAAACATTGAAGATTGTATAATTATGTATAGTTTCTATAGTCTCATTGTATTCCAGCTTATACCACTACTTCAGTCAAGTACAATTTATTCCAGATACCAAACAATAAATATAGTACCAATATCTAATTAGTGATATTTTTTTTTTATTGATTCTTGTGTTGTCAGGTAAAAGAATTGTGCAAATTTTCAGCTTGATCCAAGATCGGCTGTCAGAGAAATCACGTGACAAACTTTTGACCAGACAGACAGAGTGAGTTGAGATAAACTTTGTAAAATATATAGGTTAGGTTGTTTAGGTTCAAAAGTCAATGGGAAAAAAAACTTTAAAAGAAAAAGACATTTCTCACTTTGGACACTTTTGTTCCCTGGACATTCCTTTCCTCTATTTGGAACACACACACACAAGGACATGTAATATATCTAGTGAAAATGGAATCCTATTCTATGCAGCTGAAGCTGGTCTATCATTTCTCCTTCTATTTAATTCTTTGAATGCTTCATAACTGCAAGAAGTCTTTCCAGTCAGCTTCCTCAATCATTTCATCTAGATTCTAGTTGAGTAGTTTACATCTGTATAGTTCAATGTGTTTATGGAACTCATGCTTACTATTTACCAGCAGTCCATAGTAAACACTGAGGCAAACCTTCAAGTCTACATAAAATAATAATAATAATAATAATCTTTATTGTCCGTATGGAAATTTGTTTTACAATTTTTGCATTACACCAAACAAAAACATTATAACTATAAGAAACCAAAGTGTACATTCACACCAGACTCACTCATAATTTACATGTGACAAAGTTTATATCAGATTGTTCTTATTTAATGATTTGATTGCCATGGGAACAAAAGAGTGTTTGTGTCTGTTTGTCTTTGCTATCGGTGTCTTGTATCTCTTTTGTGATGGTAAAATCACAAAATCCTGACACAAAGGGTGATTCTTTATTTCGAGGATCTTGCTTTTTAGAGATGTTTGTCTCAAACAACTGCCCAAATGGTCTATTTCTTTATTCCACTCCTTCTTGGATACAATGAAACATTGAATCGAGTGCGGGACAGTGTCCTTTTTTTCCTTTGACGTCATTCGAAATAATTTCATTAGAAAAAAGACGCAAGCCAAATTTAATTTTAAGAATATCAAATAATGCTGAATAATTATTGCGGTCAAACCAGAGTTTTCACTGTGCGGCAAATTAGTTGAACGCATAAACGCTCATAGTAGATATTGTAATAAATTTCTTCATTAAATCAATCATCCTCACCTGTCCCTAGACTATGGTCGTAATGATGCTGTGACAGTTTGCTTAACCCTCCACTTCACTAGCTGTTCTAAGTAGGATATCAAGAGAGAGGTCAGTCCAGTGTTTTACGTTGTCCAACCAGTTATTCTTTGGAAGACTCTTTCTTCCTGCTCCCTCCACTGTAGCTTGAAGAATGACATTTGAACGAATACTTCGCTACACTTTCTAAAATGCTTTGTTTAAATGACTTGATTAAGGTCAAGTAATCAGACTGCTATTCATGTGTACCTCTGAACATGAAAGAGTTGATTTCATATATTGAAGCGGCGGAAAGTCCCACTACTCTCATCCCCTCAACACCGGAGTGACATTGAACTAATCGTGTTGAACTGTTGTTTTATTCTAGCGAAGATCTCATTTCAATTGGAATTCTCTGTAGACTAATGGTGGGTTAGAAAGTCTTGCATGGCTTCACGTCTGCATGTCGAGCCTGTCAATCTAGGAGGTCAAAGGTTATCTTGTAAATTATTATTTACAGACTGGATTTCTCGAAGCGGACAGGAAGGCAATGGATTAGAGTCACACGGATTAGCCTTTTTCTCTCAGAGGTTCTCAAGGCAGGTAGGTAGTGACTTGATTTGAGTGCTAGTCACAGTAACATTCAATCAATGCCCTGACAGGACCAGGGTTGAGGTTGAACAAACACCCAAGCTACCAGTGTTCTTTTTTTTTAAATTTTGTTTTGTTAAAATCCCAGTATTCAACATTTGTTCCTGTCGTGTAGTGATTGCTATCTGAAAAACAAACAAACATCAAATGTAATTACGTTAGAGTCCTGTCGTGTTGTACTGTCTGTCTTTGTCTGTCAGAGTGTGTCCATTTCATTTTGGAGGGTTAAAATATAAAAATGAAAAATGTTTGCTTCAAAATATTAAAAGGTAAATAGATAAAAGAGATAATATCAACTTAAAGAGATTAATAACTTATTAGGTGCTGCCTGGTCGCGTGGTATGCGCTTCGGACTGTCATCACTATGCACCCGAGTTTGAACCCTGCCTGCTGCCCTGTCGGTAATAATTTAAAGGACGTCCCAAACAAAAACATTCCTTTGAAAACATTTCTACCTTTACATTCCTACCTTTACATTCCTACCTTTACATTTCGACCTTTACATTCCTACCTTTACATTTCGACCTTTACATTCCTACCTTTACATTCCTACCTTTACATTTCTATCTTTACATTTCTATCTTTACATTTCTATCTTTACATTTCTATCTTTACATTTCTATCTTTACATTTCTTCCTTTACACTCATACCTTTACATGTCTATCTTTACATTTCTTTCTTTACATTTCTTTCTTTACATTTTCTTCCTTTTCATTTCTATCTTTACATTTCTACCTTTAAATTTCTACCTTTACATTGTTTTTATTCTATTTCCTACTTGCAAAGTTAAGATGAACACAATATGTTAAGTTTCAATTCGATTGGTCAAACTAAATTCTTTTTCCCCCCGCCTTCTTTTAATAAATAAAGAAATACAAATAATAATAACAACAATGATAATAATATTCACCAGAGAGACATCTTCAGTGTCCTGACCATCCCTAATATTCTTATTACGTCTGAGAGGACACACTGTTGCTGCAGATCTAACACATTATTCAAACGATGGGCACCTCAAGGAAGTTCGTTGGCAGGTCTGCATCACCTGAGATGAACTCCTATTGAAAAATCAGAGCAGGAAGGACTAATCCTCCCGTAGTGCTCTGGCAAGAAACTTAGCCGTCCGGCGTAGTGCCTCATAGCTACCATACAGTTCGAGTGACTGCACAGACAGGTCCCCCCTTAGCTCGCGGAGCTGGGGACACTCGTACAAGACATGCGCCACTGTTTCAGCGCTCTCTCCACAGTGGCGGCATCGGGAGTCAAAGTTCGTGCGGAACCGGGCAAAGTATGCCCCTATAGGACAGTGTTCCGTTCTGCATTGTGCAATGATCGATTGCTCTGACCTCTTCAGTCGCCACCATGGATCGTCGCGATCTGGGTGACGCATGTGCTGCCAGACACCACTTGCTCTGTCGGATTCCTCCCAGGACTTTAACCACTTCTCATGAATGAGTGCTCGGATTTGTGCCGTTGCTTGTAAGTACGTGCTTGGTGCTTCGAGGTGTGTGGCTGCCATTGCACCCTCCCTTGCGAGGGCGTCTGCCGTTTCATTGCCCTTCACGCCGCAATGTGAAGGCGCCCACTGCATAAAAACGACAGCTCCAATAGCCCGGCGGATGTTATCTGCGGCGCCGACTGCCTCTTCTATTACGGGTGACCCTCCCCCGCCGCCACCCATAACTAGGAGACTGGAGCGAGAGTCGGTGACCAACACCACTGTAGTGGCGCTAGTTTCTTTTTGGAGCATTCGGGCCCTAATGGCCTCGAACGCTCTAGTTATCCCTGTGAGTTCGGCATCCATGGAGCATGCAGCGTAGCTGCATGGACCAGAGAGCCTGTCTTGTTCAGTCCGGTCGGGGTATACTATAAGGGCCCCATACCCCGATCTATCGGGGTCCCTCATTACCGACCCATCAGTGTAGCAGAAAATGGCATCCGATGGGTAGGATTTAATTGTTAAAGATGCCAAATTTTTTAATATGGCTGGTGTTAATCGCCTCTTGGTGGCTCCCTCTTGCCCTAAAAGGGACAGATTTATTTGTGGGTCCGGCAATCTCCTCCACGGGGGGCACGCACTTATCCTCCTAATAGGTATTCTGTCGGTGGAGAGTCCAGCTGTTTTTGTCAAATTGGCCGCTATGTGGAGGAACGATCGCATTTTGATGCGGTTCCTCTCTCTCCACTGACGCACTAAGATAGAGGTGGGTAGCCTAGAGTCGCCCCTTTTATAGCGCTCGTAAGCCATGAGTACTGCCCTCTCCCTCCTAAGATATAGGGGCGCCACGTTTGTAAATATTTCAGCAGCGTTTGTTGGGCTTGTCCGAAAGGTGCCACTAATGAACCTTAGAGCCTGTGCTTGTACACGGTCGAGTGATTCGAGGGCAGTCTTGCTAGCGTATACTTGAACTGTATAGCTGTATTCGATTTGTGATCTGACTGCCCCGAGGTACAATGTGCGTAGCATGTCAGCTTTGGCACCCCACTTTGTGCTGGCCAGCTTTCTTAGTATCATCAGAAAATTCCTCAGTAAACACTGTAAAGGGGAGACCACTATGAATTTTGTTTCCCTTTAACGAAGCTCGACCCTGGGAGTGACAGAGAATGAAAATTAGTTCACTTGTACAATAACAATAATAATAACTTTCTAATTAACGGTTAATTAGCCTACATTTAAAAATGAACTGAAAATAATAAACAATTTTCGGATATGTAAATGTCACGTGATAAGATGCTTCTCTTCTTGCTACTAACAACATAAGTTGTTATTATTCACCAGGTTAGTTAAAAATAAATAAGTTTGACATTTGTTCAGATTCTCGATGTTTCTAGATGTAAACTTAGATCGAGATGCACAAAAAGGTTCTAAAGAGAAAGCCAAGGGGGGACCAGTTGTAGGCTACTTGTAGCCCAGTAGTGCATTGTACATTTATTTCATTGAACTATTTCATACTGTGTCACTGTGTTCAACACTTCATTGTGCCTGTATCTGCGACAAATTAAGTTTGTGCTATTCAACGTGTCACTAAACGACATTGGAACTGCTAAATAATAAGTGCTAAATAATACTAATAAGGCTTGTCTTTGAGTCCGAGGTAGTGCTGAATAATACTAATAAGGCTTGTCTTTGAGTCCGAGGTAGTGCTGAATAATACTAATAAGGCTTGTCTTTGAGTCCGAGGTAGTGCTAAATACTGAAAATCTATCGCTCTATCTCCTATTAAAAGGTATAACTTGTCTCTCTCTCTTTTCTATCTCTCCTCTCTCTCTCTCTCTCTCCTACAAAAGTATTTCTAGTTTTATCTACTATTAAAAGGTAAACATTCAGTCTAACGTTACATTTCACTAAACATTTGAGGCACGCCCTTTACAAGAAAATGTCCCCAAGACAATATGTAACGTGAGTGGCTGGCAGTGCCTACATATAAAACAGTTTCAGATTTCACACGGACTATCAAGTGAAGGCTAAGAGAATAAATACTACAAATGCCAGAAATAAATGTTTACGGGGTCAAAGTAAGAACTAGAAGTGCAAGAAGGAGTCGGGTCAGAGCTAGTCAGCCTACTCTGGTTTCTCTTGTGGCAAGCAGGTTCATCAATCACGGGGAACCCGCGGCAGAGTTATCTCAGGAACCGTAATTTTATACTGTGGAGGGAGAGTTGCCGTACTTGAAGCACTTGGTTGGTGAAGTTAAATTGACTTCTGGTTAGCCTTCTGTTTGACTGACTAGAAATCTATTCGGCATCTCATTGAACGTAGCAGTATCGACAGCTATACATAATATATATACATATATTATCTATCTATCTATCTATCTATCTATCTATCTATCTATCTATCTATCTATCTATCTATCTATCTATCTATCTATCTATATCTATCTATCTATCTATCTATCTATCTATCTGTCTGTCTGTCTGTCTGTTGGAGACTGCAGTAAAGTCAGTGCGAGAGACATTAAAAGTGTTCCTATAAGAAATTGTGACGTCATTATAAATGTTGTCTCCAAAGTTTGTCCTGTTGTAAAACCTGATGACAAATTTTGATATCTTATCTTATCTTATATAATACAGACGTTAATCTCTGGTTAATGTTTCATTATTTTTATTTAATACTTTTTTTTCCCTCTCTGTTATATTGTGTGATTCTTGTTATTACATCCAATGCTTACATTTTGTTATTCCTTTATTACATCCAGTGCTTACATTGTGTTATTCTTTTTATTACATCCAGTGCTTACATTGTGTTATTCTTTTTATTACATCCAGTGCTTACATTGTGTTATTCTTTTTATTACATCCAGTGCTTACATTGTGTTATTCTTTTTATTACATCCAGTGCTTACATTGTGTTATTCTTTTTATTACATCCAGTGCTTACATTGTGTTTTTGTTTATTACATCCAGTGCTTACATTGTGTTTTTGTTTATTACATCCAGTGCTTACATTGTGTTTTTGTTTATTACATCCAGTGCTTACATTGTGTTTTTGTTTATTACATCCAGTGCTTACATTGTGTTTTTGTTTATTACATCCAGTGCTTACATTGTGTTTTTGTTTATTACATCCAGTGCTTACATTGTGTTATTCTTTTTATTACATCCAGTGCTTACATTGTGTTATTCTTTTTATTACATCCAGTGCTTACATTGTGTTATTCTTTTTATTACATCCAGTGCTTACATTGTGTTATTCTTTTTTATTACATCCAGTGCTTACATTGTGTTTTTGTTTATTACAGCCAGTGCTTACATTGTGTTTTTGTTTATTACAGCCAGTGCTTACAGATCTGATCTCTAATATATTGACTTAACTGACATGTCTAGAAAACAAAAAAACGATAACGCTTTGTTTGCTACCAAATAGGACTACTAGTAACTTCTAATGCTTTCTAACCTACTCCCAACTAACCTATTAAGTACACCATCTAGATCTAGTGTTGCTGCTATAAGCTCGAAGTTTTCATGCGATCTCGATGTCATTGATACCAACCAGATTCAACTTGACCAAATGGTGTTATTTCTCCAGTTGCTAGATGGCAGGTAGCTGGTCGACTCCAGGAAATGAATTAGATCTCAATTCTTGACATCTCCCGTGGCTGCTGGTACCTAGATTCGTAGCTTCAATTAGTTGTTTTACCTTACGAGACGAGGGCGCAATGAGGGGCGTTTGGGGAAGGGGGAGAGAGGAATAGCAGACAGAAAAGGGGGAGTTAAGTGGCCGAAGTGAGGATAACTGGAGGCAAAGAAAGATAACAAAGAATATTAAATCTCCCCCCCCCCAAACCTTTCTTTTTCCTGCCAAGATTATTAAGACAGATGATTGGATGCAGATGGCGCTAGGTAATATATGTTTTTTTTATGAGCTTTTTTTTTCACTAGTCAGTCAGTGAGTCTAGAAAGAGAGGGAACTCGTTGTTGAAATAGTTTCACTAGTCAGTCAGTGAGTCTAGAAAGAGAGGGAACTCGTTGTTGAAATAGTTTCACTAGCCAGTCAGTAAGTCTAGAAAGAGAGGGAACTCGTTGGCAAAATAGTTTCACTAGTCAGGCAATGAGTCTAGAAAGAGAGGGAACTCGTTGTTGAAATAGTTTCACTAGTCAGTCAGTGAGTCTAGAAAGAGAGTGAACTCGTTGTTGAAATAGTTTCACTAGCCAGTCAGTAAGTCTAGAAAGAGAGGGAACTCGTTGGCAAAATAGTTTCACTAGTCAGGCAATGAGTCTAGAAAGTGAGTGAACTCGTTGGTCAAATAGTTTCACTAGTCAGTCAGTGAGTCTAGAAAGTGAGTGAACTCGTTGGTGAAATAGTTTCACTAGTCAGTCAGTGAGTCTAGAAAGAGAGTGAACTCGTTGGTGAAATAGTTTCACTAGTCAGTCAGTGAGTCTAGAAAGAGAGTGAACTCGTTGGTGAAATAGTTTCACTAGTCAGTCAGTGAGTCTAGAAAGAGAGTGAACTCGTTGGTGAAATAGTTTCACTAGTCAGTCAGTGAGTCTAGAAAGAGAGTGAGCTCGTTGGTGAAATAGTTTCACTAGTCAGTCAGTGAGTCTAGAAAGAAAATGAGCTCGTTGGTGAAATAGTTTCACTAGTTAGTCAGTGAGTATAGAAAGAGAGTGACCTCGTTGGTGAAATAGTTTCCCTAATCAGTCAGTGAGTCTAGAAAGAGAGTGAGCTCGTTGGTGAAATAGTTTCACTAGTCAGGTAGTGAGTCTAGAAAGAGAGGGAACTTGTTGGTGAAATAGTTTCACTAGTCAGGCAGTGAGTCTAGAAAGAGAGGGAACTTGTTGGTGAAATAGTTTTACTAGTCAGGCAATGAGTCTAGAAAGAGAGTGAACTCGTTGTTGAAATAGTTTCACTAGCCAGTCAGTAAGTCTAGAAAGAAAGTGAACTCGTTGGTGAAATAGTTTTACTAGTCAGTCAGTGAGTCTAGAAAGAGAGTGAGCTCGTTGGTGAAATAGTTTTACTAGTCAGTCAGTGAGTCTAGAAAGAGAGGGAACTTGTTGGTGAAATAGTTTCACTAGTCAGGCAGTGAGTCTAGAAAGAGAGGGAACTCGTTGTTGAAATAGTTTCACTAGTCAGTCAGTGAGTCTAGAAAGAGAGGGAACTCGTTGGTGAAATAGTTTCACTAGTCAGGTAGTGAGTCTAGAAAGAGAGGGAACTTGTTGGTGAAATAGTTTCACTAGTCAGGCAGTGAGTCTAGAAAGAGAGGGAACTTGTTGGTGAAATAGTTTTACTAGTCAGGCAATGAGTCTAGAAAGAGAGTGAACTCGTTGGTGAAATAGTTTTACTAGTAAGTCAGTGAGTCTAGAAAGAGAGGGAACTCGTTGGTGAAATAGTTTTACTAGTCAGGCAGTGAGTCTAGAAAGAGAGGGAACTTGTTGGTGAAATAGTTTTACTAGTCAGGCAGTGAGTCTAGAAAGAGAGGGAACTTGTTGGTGAAATAGTTTTATTAGTCAGGCAGTGAGTCTAGAAAGAGAGGGAACTTGTTGGTGAAATAGTTTTACTAGTCGAGTATTCATTCTCTGGCGAAGCCAGGTTCAGAGTTTCGTTATATTATTATTATTTTTATTAGTTGTACTAGTTGTATCTTTATTTCACTGAAGTTTGTATTCACTTGTAGTTGTACTAGTTGTATCTTTATTTCATTGAAGTTTGTATTCACTTGTAGTTGTACTAGTTGTATCTTTATTTCACTGAAGTTTGTATTCACTTGTAGTTGTACTAGTTGTATCTTTATATCACTGAAGTTTGTATTCACTTGTAGTTGTACTAGTTGTATCTTTATTTCATTGAAGTTTGTATTCACTTGTAGTTGTACTAGTTGTATCTTCATTTCACTGAAGTTTGTATTCACTTGTAGTTGTTCTGGTCGTATCTTTATTTCACTGAAGTTTGTATTCACTTGTAGTTGTACTAGTTGTATCTTTATTTCACTGAAGTTTGTATTCACTTGTAGTTGTACTAGTTGTATCTTTATTTCACTGAAGTTTGTATTCACTTGTAGTTGTTCTGGTCGTATCTTTATTTCACTGAAGTTTGTATTCACTTGTAGTTGTACTAGTTGTATCTTTATTTCACTGAAGTTTGTATTCACTTGTAGTTGTACTAGTTGTATCTTTATTTCACTGAAGTTTGTATTCACTTGTAGTTGTACTAGTTGTATCTTTATTTCACTGAAGTTTGTATTCACTTGTAGTTGTACTAGTTGTATCTTTATTTCACTGAAGTTTGTATTCACTTGTAGTTGTACTAGTTGTATCTTTATATCACTGAAGTTTGTATTCACTTGTAGTTGTACTAGTTGTATCTTTATTTCATTGAAGTTTGTATTCACTTGTAGTTGTACTAGTTGTATCTTCATTTCACTGAAGTTTGTATTCACTTGTAGTTGTTCTGGTCGTATCTTTATTTCACTGAAGTTTGTATTCACTTGTAGTTGTACTAGTTGTATCTTTATTTCACTGAAGTTTGTATTCACTTGTAGTTGTACTAGTTGTATCTTTATTTCACTGAAGTTTGTATTCACTTGTAGTTGTTCTGGTCGTATCTTTATTTCACTGAAGTTTGTATTCACTTGTAGTTGTACTAGTTGTATCTTTATTTCACTGAAGTTTGTATTCACTTGTAGTTGTACTAGTTGTATCTTTATTTCACTGAAGTTTGTATTCACTTGTAGTTGTACTAGTTGTATCTTTATTTCACTGAAGTTTGTATTCACTTGTAGTTGTACTAGTTGTATCTTTATTTCACTGAAGTTTGTATTCACTTGTAGTTGTTCTGGTCGTATCTTTATTTCACTGAAGTTTGTATTCACTTGTAATTGTTCTGGTCGTATCTTTATAGTTTATTTCATTTCTTGCAAATATTTGTTTAAATATCTCAACAAAAATTAAAAAGCATAAAATTTTTTGTTTTATATGACAGATCTTGGACAGATCCTTCAAGTTTTTTTTAGGTCCTAGAAGAATTTTAATTTTTTTTATTTTTTTTTTTGCAGACTTGCGCATTAAATCACATTGCTTTTGCAGGATAAAAACAAGCAATAGCAAGGAAATAACAAGTTTACAAATGCAGTTTGTGTGGAGACACAAACTCAAAATCGGCCCGAAGTGGTCCACCCAGGCAGGGGAAAAAAGGCAGGCTTTCAATATTTTTAGAAAGAACATCAGAATGAAATTCTATCAAAGACAAATGACAGAGAAGAATGGAGAAAGAAGGTTGACGGATCTTGCGTGGTGCCCCAGCGGTCCACAGACCAAAGGATAGGTGAAAGTGAAGTTAGATGTGAACCTGGCCTAATCAATGAATATATAATTGCTCTAATTGTTTTGTAAAGGGACAATCTTTGATTCCTCAAGAAGAAAACATTTCCGTATTTAAAAAAATCCTTTAGTTCAGTGTTCTATCGCCATAGGGCTACGCTGCAGTTCACGCGAGAATAGGAAAACCTACTTATTAATTGTTGTTTTAAATTATGTCCAACTTATATGCATACTAAATAGATTTTTTCTCTTTAAAAAAAATAAACATTTTTTTTTTGTAAATGTAGTGGTTAGTATAACAGAACTTACTAAACTTAGCAATTCCACTGTAAACAAAAAATATTTTGACAAAAAAATTAATAAAACCGTTTGCATTAATGTGTTAAAAATATGGTATATAACGGTCTCCCCTACTAAGGAGCCTCCCGTGTTTGTTATTATTAATAGTGAATAGTTGTACAAATTGTGCATTTTTATGAAAAAAACTGCTTGCATAAGTAATTTAAAAATTAGATTTTTCGCTTTCAGAAAAGAAAAAAGTAGCTGTTGCATGGTCTAAAATATTATGATGTCGGATTTTCACTATCTTTTTTAGTTTACGAGATCTAAACGGGACAGACGGACGGACAGACATTCCACACAAGACTAATAGCGTCTTTTCCCCTTTCGGGGGCCGCTAAAAATAAAATCTGTTGTATTTATTTTAACTATCAAGGATTTGTTATTAGAAGAATCCTTAGGATATACCGATAGTAAGCTTTGTTGAATCATTTTGAACATGTGTAATGAATGCCAACACATTCAACCCATTGACCTGCTAGCTATTGAGCTCATGAGATATACGTTTGCAGGGGCCTCTCTATTTCTTGTTCCTTCAAGATGTAAGCATTGTTGAAGATATTTGTTATTTTATTAGTAGCCTAATGTTTTCATTAGAGCTAGACAGGAGGATCCTAGCAATGGAATTCAGATGCTACAGAAGGATCCTAGATATCACATTCAAAAACCACATCACAAACCAAGAGATTAGAGATTGTAGCGATTGGACCCCATAACAAAACGCAAGCTAAAAATCTATTGCCCTATCACAAGATCTCCGGGGCTCGCTAAGACCTTCCTACAGGGAACAGCTAAAAAAAATGTTTTCATTTCAATTTTTTAATGGATTATTTGTTTTGTTTGGCAACTTAACCAATCAAATTATTTCGTTTTTTGTTTTCGTGTATGTTTTTAGTTAGCAAGCTGAATCCTCGTCATTGTGTTCCCTGGACTGTCACAAGTTACGCTAGAATCATGTTAACTCTAAACACTGTTGGATAGTCATGTTAACTCTAAACAATGTTGGCTAGAATCATGTTAACTCTAAACACTGTTGGCTAGAGTCATGTTAACTCTAAACAATGTTGGCTAGAATCATGTTAACTCTAAACACTGTTGGCTAGAGTCATGTTAACTCTAAAAAATGTTGGCTAGAGTCATGTAAACTTCGGCAGTGTCAACTATAACATGTTGGCTACAGCAACTAATGTACACCTTAGAAATGTAACATTTAAAACCAGTATCTTGGTCTTACTTACAGAACAAGGGAGCTACAGGTCGTCCACTATTAATGCATATATACCCACAGGGCCGGTCTTAGGCCACTGCAACCTATGCGCTAATTCTAGGTGTAAATTATTAAAATAAACTATTTTAACTTATTATTAAAGAGTTTCTGGAATTCTCCTGAAATTGTAAAATATACGAAAAAGTCATGAAAATCTCCTGAACTTATTAAAGTCTTCTGACAACTGATGCAAATCTCCTTAAAAACAGACAAAATTGTCATTTCTGGGTGTCATTCAATGATCCTACTAGCAATTAAAAAAAAAACGACATTGTCAGCTTTCATTGAATAACATTGTTATAATAAAGCGAATTTTAAGCAAAACAAGAAGTTCAAATTCTTAATTGACTTGAATAGTCACTGGCCTACAAATATAGATCTAAATCTATCTCGACCTCTTTAAAAGCAAAACAAAAGCGATATTTTGCTCGTCGATAGTAAATCTCTAAAGGCAGATCTGAATGTTTATCAGCTTTTTGTTAGACAACTACTATCTAATGTAGATGGCTCGTCAAGTGAAGTTGACAGTGATTTTGTACTTAGTAAAGTATGAATACAATTAAAAGACGATTTTATTTTCTAATACAAAATCTTAATTTTCACTTATTATCCTTATCACAACTCAGAATAGGCCCCGCGCAATCCGTTTCGCATTTTTATGACAATGTTGGCTATAATGATGTACAATAAAACAATATTAGCAATAACAATGTAGACTATAAAAATGTAGGCTATAACTATTTACACTAAAAAAAAATGTAATTAATCAGTATATCATTATGTAGAATACTAGCCATGTAGGATAGAATATTGTTGGTCTGTAGGAATACATTTTTAAAATTCATCTCTGCAGTATTTCATGCTTTCATTGTTTTGAATTAGCCATAGTCTGAAACAAACTTGGCGATTATCAGTGATTATTTAAAAAACTAGTTAGAGCTAGATCTATGTTTATTTCAGAATGAAACATTTCCAGATCTAGAGGAGAAAAAGAAAATAAAAACCAAGTCGACCTCTTCACTGTCAGCTATCAAGACATGAAGCAAGTGAACTGGTCGACTTGGTAATTCACAGCGACTTCTCGTCCTATTCCTAGCTAAGACAATGGACTTGTCTGTCTGTGCCAATGTAGAGAGATGGCGGATCATGGCGCCATCCTGACTTCTTTGTCTCGGCCACCGAATTCTTCGTGGTTTTTTCCCCCTTCTTTTGGCTTCCACACTTCAACATGAGATAGTGATCTTTTCCATCGTGGCGGCTTGACAAACGTAGGCAGAAAGTATGGAATTCCTCCTGTTGCCGTGACAGGAGGCTAGTTGTATGCGAAGAACTTACGTTGCCAGAGCTTTGAGCTTCGTGACGCCAGCAGGATTGGCCAGGTAAGATGTGCGTGCGTGTGTGAAACAATGGGCCTCCTTACATTTACCCAGAGAATTCCACCTGTCATTCTCAACCTTGCTAACCTCCCTGACTTTTATCTGGCCACCTCTTGACTGAAGAATGTAAGTCACACATAAATATGACTTCACCTAGACTTACACAAGACATAATACATGCTCATGTAGGATCACTCTCATCAGAGTTCTCCTTTCCATTTAACTTGTGATGTTTTATGTTGCGTCTGTTAGATGTATGTTTATGTGTGTGTAGGTATACATGTTTGTAGGTATATAAGTGTATGTGTAATATGAATTCGTGTTTCATTTAATAAATATGCAGTTTGCATACAACACTAAAACACAATAAAAGAAGAGAGTCACACTTGTAGGAATCGATTCAAAAAGACCAGGAAGAATTAAAAGCAAGAGAAATCTTTGGTCAAGTTTGGATTGAAACAACAATTAGAAAGAATTAAAAGCAAGAGAAATCTTTGGTCAAGTTTGTGATTGAAACAACAAATGGAAAGAATTAAAAGCAAGAGAAACCTTTGGTCAAGTTTGTGATTGAAACAAGAAATAGAAAGAATTAAAAGCAAGAGAAACCTTTGGTCAAGTTTGGATTGAAACAACAAATAGAAAGAATTAAAAGCAAGAGAAATCTTTGGTCAAGTTTGTGATTGAAACAACAAATGGAAAGAATTAAAAGCAAGAGAAATCTTTGGTCAAGTATGTGATTGAAACAACAAATGGAAAGAATTAAAAGCAAGAGAAATCTTTGGTCATGTTTGTGATTGAAACAAGAAATGGAAAGAATTAAAAGCAAGAGAAATCTTTGGTCAAGTTTGTGATTGAAACAAGAAATAGAAAGAATTAAAAGCAAGAGAAATCTTTGGTCAAGTATGTGATTGAAACAAGAAATGGAAAGAATTAAGAGCAAGAGAAATCTTTGGTCAAGTTTGTGATTGAAACAAGAAATGGAAAGAATTAAAAGCAAGAGAAATCTTTGGTCAAGTTTGTGATTGAAACAACAAATAGAAAGAATTAAAAGCAAGAGAAATCTTTGGTCAAGTTTGTGATTGAAACAACAAATAGAAAGAATTAAAAGCAAGAGAAATCTTTGGTCAAGTTTGTGATTGAAACAACAAATAGAAAGAATTAAAAGCAAGAGAAATCTTTGGTCAAGTTTGTGATTGAAACAACAAATGGAAAGAATTAAAAGCAAGAGAAATCTTTGGTCAAGTTTGTGATTGAAACAAGAAATGGAAAGAATTAAAATCTTGATTCCCTAACTCTCACTGGAAACTCAGAAATAGCAGCTATGGGATTCAAACTCCAGACGATCGAATAAGTAGCAAGTATACTACCAGTCAGCTGCACAGTTTGTTACCAGATGATGTGAAATAAAAAAAATAGCGGGTTGGGAAATTGGGTTATGGTGGGGGGGGGGGAATGGTGGAAGCTTTTTTTTTTCTGTACTTTGCATACGAAATATATTTTCTACAAAGACAAAAGCCGTAGACATATTTACAGCCCCATATAGAATCACTTTTAATCTTGTAGACACACATACAGCCCCATATAGATTCAACTTCTCTCTCATGTAGACACACATACAGCCCCATATAGATTCATCTTCTCTCTTGTAGACATATATACAGCCCCATATAGATTCAACTTCTCTCTCATGTAGACATACATACAGCCCCATATAGATTCAACTTCTCTCTCATGTAGACATACATACAGCCGCATAAAGATTCAACTTCTCTTTCATGTAGACATAGATACAGCCCCATATATAATCAGTTTCTCTCTTGTAGACACACATACAGTACATATAGATTCAACTTCTCTCTTATAGACACACATACAGCATCATATAGATTCAATTTCTCTCTCTTGTAGACATACATACAGCCGCATATAGAATCAACTTCTCTCTTATAGACATACATACAGCCCCATATAGATTCAACTTCTCTCTTGTAGACATACTTACAGCCGCATATAGAATCAACTTCTCTCTTATAGACATACATACAGCCGCATATAGAATCAACTTCTCTCTTATAGACATACATACAGCCCTATATAGATTCATCTTTCTTGTAGACACAAGCCTGCTACACAAGTAAATATCGGTGTCACACTAGTAGTGAGCAAGTGGCGTAGCAAGGTACCCGTGGGGCTGGGTTCTAGAACATCTTGTTGGGCCCCCCTCCAGCCAATAAAACAAATTTAGTGTGAGACAAAAGACAAGACATTCCCATGTAAAGATCGTACCTTTTTTTAAAATAAGTAATTATGTCATAACGTTTGATTCAGTTAGGACTGCATAAAAGTAAAAGAGTCTTAAAAGTCAATGTTTTTACTTCTTAACAGAGTTCAACGACTTCAAAGTGTTTCTAATGAACGAACAAATGTTCTTCCTAAGTTTTAATGTGGGCCCCAACCCCCATCTGGCCAAGAATCATGGGCCCAAGTGTAATGATCTCCTTCGCGCCATGGTTGCTAGCCCACAATTGTGGGCCCTATTGGTCGTGAGCCCGGGTTTATTGAACCCCTTCGAGCCATGGATGCTACGCCACTGATTCAACTTCTCTCTTCTAGACATACATACAGCGCCATATAGAATAAGTTTCTCTCTTATAGACATACATACATACATACATACATATAGATTCAACTTCTCTTTTGTAGACATACATACATACAGCTGCATATAGATTCAACTTCTCTCTTATAGACATACATACAGTCGCATATAGATTCAACTACTTCTCTCTTATATACAGGCGCATATAGGTTCTACTTAATCTTCTCGTCAGGTAAGAAAGAAGCTGGCCAGGTTGTGTCATATTTCTAAACACAGGCACAAACCTTACAGCGTGTGGTGGAGGAGAATATCCGTAATGAGCAGATGTTTGTATCAGATGACATAGCTGGGGATCAACTTCTCAAAAACAAAACAAAACGAAAAAACTTGACAGGCAGAAATTGAAACTTGGAAAATAGGATTGGCCTAGACATTGCCAAACATTTTCTTGTCCTAGCACAAAAACAACTAAGTTGGCATGTTGTGTTTGGCACCGCCACACTGGAGTTTTTCGAGCTGATTTTGGTTACAGATGCTAACGTATTCAGATAGGCATGTGGAAATATTTAAGGACTCATTACAACATCACGTGATCAAACATTCGTCTCCTGCCTCTCATTCTCTCCCATTCCCTCCACACGTACGAACAATATTGAAAGGAAGTTGTGGTTATCGTTCTTGAAACGAATTGCCCCAATAAAAACCCAGTGTGAGATCCAATTAGTGGAATTTCCTGAAAGTGGTGAATGTTGAAGAAATATTGTGAACCTCTGCAACAAAATGCATGAGAATGTTTACCTCTTTTGAGACAAATAAAATGCATTGCAGATTTCGGGCGTATTAATAATGGCATATAACAGTAATTCTCAACCGAATTCGACCTGCGGCCATTTTAACTTTCGAAACGCGTGTCGCGGGCCACATCAATAAAAAGGTAAAAAAAAAATGAAAACCAAATTCACCTGAAACTATTTGAAAATATTGGATCTAGTATTAATTAATGGGATATTTAAAGTCTATCATTTTTTACGCGTCTAAAAATGGGCTCATTTCTCTACTTAAAATGTGAGCGACATTGTAGCTACCTTTACCACCAACTTATTGTCTTGTCTCTTTTTGGTTAATATTCCCATCGATCCTCCAATCTCTAGGCGTAGTTTGACCAATCTTTTATACGCGGCTCAAACTAAAAGGCCTTCCTATTTGTTTTATAATGCCGCTTGTAGATGCTGCTGATGTTTTTGAAACAGCCAGACTGGAGACTTTATTTACAAAACAAATATGTTGGCTTATTATCATGTTCCACAAAAAAGATCCATTCACTTTTCCTGGTAGATTCTAAATTCAGAGTCCCATTTCATAAACTCATAAACGCACAATCGTTAAAGGTCAAGGTACCAATCCATCAGAGAAAACGTGAAGGCCCTAACTTTTTTGAAGGGGGGAGGATTTTCTACTTTTGTGCCGACGTTTCGGCGGGCCGGATGATTCCACGTCGCGGGCCGTACTTTGGGCATCACTGGCATATAGTGTAATGGTAAGATGTAAAATAAGATAAACTCTCTTCAATTAAAAAACCCCCACAAAAAACACAAAACAATCATTCACTAGTTCATAATAAATGGTGTCCCTTGTTTTCTAACTCTTTTGCGTTCTTGTATGTCCACCTCATTATTACTATGAGACCACAACATTTAAATTTAAATAAATTATTACAATAGATTCAAATGATTACAAAAAAAGAACAAATTAGAAGAAGCCGCAAATGAAGAACAAAATCAAAAAAAAAAAAGAAACAAGGACAATTACTCTTGTGTGGCTTGTGGAATTAACGGAAGGGTGCATTCCCATCAGTCATCACAATGAAATTACATGTACAGAAGTCAGCCTCGGTTAAAACAAAAACTTGTTCTTCTAGATATGCGCTGGGATACTAAGGGGGTGGGAGTAGAAATAAAATCGCCCCAAAATAATGTACTTGTATTGTTTTAATTTGTCAGAAGCTGTCTTACCAGGTTGGACATCAGAGCCTATCGTTAGTGTTATAGGAATTCAGACTTATGATCACGAATGGCCAGTTTAACCATGTCAATCAATTCGTAAAGTTTTAACTCATTTTTTACTTTTGACGCATACAAAGGTCAAGGTCTTTAGCTGCATAGATAAGGCCAGATCCGAGCATTTTATATATCATATTTTATGTCTACTGCAATCATATTTTATGTCTACTGCAAACATATTTTATGTCTACTGCAATCCTTTGCTAGCTAATTTGTATTTTTTAAAATGAATTTTATTTTGGAATTTCTATTGTTTAATTATTTGCAAAACTTAGGGTGCAAGTTCGTGCATCGGCTACTTTTTGTTTTCTGAAAGCGAAAACATATCAAGCGACATTAAACCAGGAACAAAAATTGTCTGAATCCAGCAAAAGACATTTTACCCCCTAGATTGAAAGCAGAGACTGTTTGAAAAGATTCAGGAACCCCCAGATTCTTTTTTTTTTTAAATTCATAAACATCTGTTTCGTATAATAAATAATACCAAGTCAATTATTTAGAGTGTAAATGATTCCTATTGGCTGATGTCATGAATACACTTACACTTGATGATTTCATTCAAATGACAAACAAAACAAAACATGATCCTAAAGTAAAGGGGAGGGGTCGCCGCCGCCAGTTGGGAACATAAACGATTTCACCATTCTACCCCCTTCCCCTGCCCAAGGACAAAGAATCTTCCTTAATCCATTGACATAAACAAACATGACATCTTGGTTAATGGTCGCTGTCATTGCCAATGTCATTCTGTTCAGTGGCGTGAATGTGACATGGGTTAGAATTAGAATGAAGGGACATACTCATATATTTTGTTTCGGTTGATGGGTTATGCTATTTGGTTGATAATGTGTTTTATTTGGTAGCTAGAGTCTAGTGTCTGGTAGCTATATTTTAGTGTTTAGTAGCTAGATTCCAGTATTTGGTACTTAGATTTTAGTGTTTGGTAGCTATATTTTAATGTTTGGTAGGGTATATTTTAGTGTTTGGTAGCTAGGCTCTATTATTTGATGTATAGTAAAGTAGTTTCCCTTTCAGACTATGCGGTCTATAGGGCAGATGATGTTAAGGTCATCTGTTTCTTTAGTTAACGGTTAACAAGCAGGGTGTCATGTGGCCAGCACTATGACCAACCCCCTTTACTTTCCCCCAACTAAAGTCAGGTACCCATTAGAGTTGGTGATGTATAGATTTCTCATTAATTCTATTTTCAGGTAGCTAGGTACTATTGATAGATTCTTGAGTTTGGTAGCTAAGTACTATTGATAGATTCATGTGTTTGGCGCTAAGTACTATTGATAGATTATTGTGTTTGGCAGCAAAGTACTATTGATAGATTTATGTGTTTGGCAGCTAAGTACTATTGATAGATTCATGTGTTTGGCAGATAAGTACTATTGATAGATTCGTGTGTTTGGCAGCTAAGTACTATTGATAGATTCATGTGTTTGGCAGCTAAGTACTATTGATAGATTCTTGAGTTTGGTAGCTAAGTACTATTGATAGATTCTTGTGTCTAGCAGCTAAGTACTATTGATAGATTCTTGTGTTTGGCGCTAAGTACTATTGATAGATTATTGTGTTTGGCAGCAAAGTACTATTGATAGATTTATGTGTTTGGCAGCTAAGTACTATTGATAGATTCATGTGTTTGGCAGATAAGTACTATTGATAGATTCGTGTGTTTGGCAGCTAAGTACTATTGATAGATTCATGTGTTTGGCAGCTAAGTACTATTGATAGATTCTTGAGTTTGGTAGCTAAGTACTATTGATAGATTCTTGTGTCTAGCAGCTAAGTACTATTGATAGATTCATGTGTTTGGCGCTAAGTACTATTGATAGATTATTGTGTTTGGCAGCTAAGTACTTTTGATAGATTCATGTGTTTGGCAGCTCAGTACTATTGATAGATTCATGTGTTTGGCAGCTAAGTACTATTGATAGATTCTTGTGTCTGGCAGCTAAGTACTATTGATAGATTCGTGTGTTTGGCAGCTAAGAACTATTGATAGATTATTGTGTTTGGCAGCTAAGTACTATTGATAGATTCTTGTGTCTGGCAGCTAAGTACTATTGATAGATTCTTGTGTCTGGCAGCTAAGTAATATTGATAGATTCTTGTGTCTGGCAGCTAAGTACTATTGATAGATTCTTGAGTTTGGTAGCTAAGTACTATTGATAGATTATTGTGTTTGGCAGCTAAGTACTATTGATAGATTCTTGTGTCTGGCAGCTAAGTACTATTGATAGATTCTTGTGTCTGGCAACTAAGTACTATTGATAGATTCTTGTGTTTGGCAGCTAAGTACTATTGATAGATTCATGTGTTTGGCAGCTAAGTACTATTGATAGATTATTGTGTTTGGCAGCTAAGTGCTATTGATAGATTCTTGTGTCTGGCAGCTAAGTACTTTTGATAGATTCATGTGTTTGGCAGCTAATTACTACTGATAGATTCTTGTGTCTGGCAGCTAAGTACTATTGATAGATTCTTGTGTCTGGCAGCTAAGACTATTGATAGATTCGTGTGTTTGGCAGCTAAGTACTATTGATAGATTCGTGTGTTTGGCAGCTATGTACTATTGATAGATTCTTGTGTCTGGCAGCTAAGTACTATTGATAGATTCTTGTGTCTGGCAGCTAAGTACTATTGATAGATTCTTGTGTCTGGCAGCTAAGTACTATTGATAGATTCTTGTGTCTGGCAGCTAAGTACTATTGATAGATTCATGTGTATGGCAGCTAAGTACTATTGATAGATTCATGTGTTTGGCAGCTAAGTACTATTGATAGATAATGTGTTTGGCAGCTAAGTACAATTGATAGATTCGTGTGTTTGGCAGCTAAGTACTATTGATAGATTCATGTGTTTGGCAGCTAAGTACTATTGATAGATTCTTGAGTTTGGTAGCTAAGTACTATTGATAGATTCATGTGTTTGGCGCTAAGTACTATTGATAGATTATTGTGTTTGGCAGCTAAGTACTATTGATAGATTCTTGTGTCTGGCAGCTTAGTACTATTGATAGATTATTGTGTTTGACAGCTAAATACTATTGATAGATTCTTGTGTCTGGCAGCTAAGTACTATTGATAGATTATTGTGTTTGTCAGCTAAGTACTAATGATAGATTCTTGTGTTTGGCGCTAAGTACTATTGATAGATTCATGTGTCTGGCAGCTAAGTACTATTGATAGATTCTTGTGTCTGGCAGCTAAGTACTATTGATAGATTCATGTGTTTGGCAGCTAAGTACTATTGATAGATTATTGTGTTTGGCAGCTAAGTACTATTGATAGATTTCTTGTGTCTGGCAGCTAAGTACTATTGATAGATTCATGTGTTTGGCAGCTAAGTACTATTGATAGATAGGTACTATTGATAGATTCATGTGTTTGGTAGCTAGTTTGTATTATTTGGTAGCTTGATTCTAGTGTTTGGCATCAAGGTTCTTTTATTTGATATATAGATTCTACTGTAAGGCAGCTAGGTACTATTGATAGATTCATGTGTTTGGTAGCTAGTTTGTATTATTTGATTGCTTGATTCTAGTGTTTGGCATCAAGGTTCTTTTGTTTTATATATAGTTTCTACTGTATGGTAGCTAGGTACTATTGATAGTTTCTACTGTATGGTAGCTAGGTACTATTGATAGTTTCTACTGTATGGTAGCTAGGTACTATTGATAGTTTCTACTGTATGGTAGCTAGGTACTATTGATACGCAGACAGGATAATACAAAAGACTGTAACCAAAGGTCTTACCAACCGATCTAGTAACTGAGAAAACTCCCATATATTTCTAGCAGCTCTAGTAGAACTAGTAACCGATAGGGAGTTATGGTGGATAGCTTTGTTTTTAATGACAGCCACTTGACGTGTTATCTTAAGGTCCATATAACAACCTTGACCACTGGGGTCAAAAGAAACATGGACCAGCAACTTTCAGAGTTTGTTTATTTCCCCGATGTCTAGATTTAACATGTTTGACCCAGCACTTGTATTTGTCCAGCTAGTTTCGCTGTGTGGTCAAGTGCCCGTTATAAAATGCCAGAGTGTCAACAAGCGTCAGACAAGTAGGCCTATAACATTGTCCAGCGCTGATAATGTCTTACGGGACCATGTGAGGTCAAAGGTTAAAGGTTGGAGAATATTTTTTAAAAAATCGTACTTTAAATCTTTTGCAATAATTTTTTTCCCCTACACATTTGAGAGCGGTGCAAAAAAAAGCCTTGAAAATGCGCCGATCAACAATGACGCACAATTACAAACTTACAATTTATGTGCATATAGTGTCGTTATCAATAAAATATACTGCTATTTATTGAGGTCATTTAGCAGCCAATGTTGCTCATTGTTGACTTGTCAGTTGTTTTTTTTTCATTGTGCTCATCTGTGACTGATTGTCAGTTACCGTAGTTTACTGCAGTCATCTGTAAGTTACTGTTGATAGTGCTAATTGATTCTTTTAATGTTGATGGTGCTGGTTGATCCTTATACAAGCCTATAATTGTTTTAACTTCACTTTTGTTCAATATTGCAGTCGAAATGTTACATCTTAAAAAGAAAACAAAAACAACTAAATGATTCTGTGTGACTATATGTCATATGTGTTATGCATTTTATGTATGAGGTTACTATCACAATAACCCTAAACAATATACTGGCTAGCAAAATAAACTTTGACACTAGGCCTACACTGGCTATCACAATAATATCGCTTGTCCCATATAGATTTTTTTCTCGTATCTAATTATATATATATATGTGATTTATGAGTTGTGTATGAATCTATGTATGTATATACATATTTAATGATCAAGGCTTTGATTCAGTATTAATGCAAAGATTTTGTGAGTCAATATTGGATGAGAGCAACTGACCTCTCACCAGGTCACGCTTACACTCAAACACACATGAAATACGATGACCCTTTGCAGGTGACGCCTCCAACCGATGAGACCCCAGGGCGCCCTAAGCAAACGTTTAGGGTTCACCACGAAAGTCTCACTGTAACCTACGTCTTCGGGCGCCCCTCCCCCGCCACTACAGCACCCGGTCTCATTGTTCAGGTGGGAGCTAAACAAACTGTCTGACACCAGCCTCGAAGTTCGTCACGGAGAATCAACACCAAACACCAGTGTCACGGTGTCACCAGAGACTAGAGCACCTATCAGTTTTGTGTAGAGTGCTCAACCTTTGGGCCAGTGGTGAAAAAAGTCCATGACATGCACACGGCAATATGGACACAAGGAAATTGTACTACCCTTCACCTGTGTCCCAATTTGTTTGCATTTAACACGAGCCGACGATCGCTACAGCGTGTAGAAGAAATAGAATAAATTACATTTGAATGTGGTCCACCCTGGTCATTAGTTCTCGTCGTATTTCATGTACTGATAATATTTAAATAAAGCTTATACTGAGTGACATTGCATCAATTATTTTGAATTAATGTTGAATAGATATAGACAAGCAATAATTTGTGAGATTGGAAATAGTTTTATTCATTGATTTTTGTTTAGTGCAACTTTCATGATTATAGAATGCTCAGTGAGCTATGGTCCAATCACTTTTGTGGACAGTTGGGGAGGCGGGTTTCCGTGCTGCCTTTTTAAAAGCAATGTAAAAAAAAAAGCTGCCCAGAGTCTGAATCCGACCTCCAGCCTCCAGTCTACTGGAGGCCGACGTGTTTTCCACTGAGCTATTAACGTAGGCCTACGCAAGTAACTCGTGTAGAGGTTGATGCACATTGCTGAAAAGCATCATAGTACAAGAACTCTTGGAAACTTTCATGTTAAAAGTTTTTGGTCAAGTTTGTTGAGGGACCTTCTTAGCCCTTGGCTGTGGATCAATGAATCTATTGCAAAAACTTTCATGTTGCTCCCTTTTCAAGTGTTTGATTCACTCTTTCATGATATCGCATCGTTTCGACATCCTAGAATAAAGTTTTCTATAGAAAATAATAATGGTTAAAATTCTACAATTGTTTGTACAAATTAAAATTTTTTAGAGCCTAGTCTATTTATATCATAGACAATAATGCTATGATCTAGACATAGATCTAGATTTTAGACTATAAGTATAGTCTAGGATCTAGATGTACAATCAGTAGAATACAAAACGTCAGATTAGGCCTAGCCTATATACCAACCCATGTTTTCTTGCATTCAGTTTTCAATGCATGATCAAAACTTTAATAATTATTAGGGGAAGGGGGTAACAATAAATGTAGGTCATATCAATCTATTTGTGGTCCGATCATATGGCAATGTCAATGTTTTGACACCCAGTCCGCTCCTGATGGTCGACATTCTCTGGGGACACAAGGATCTCACTCGTTCCAATGTTCAGTTTCTGTCAACTTGTTGTAACTAATTGTCGATGTACTAATTGTCAAAGTACCATTCGTCTGGTGAATCGTTTGTAAAGTGAATCATCAGTCCTGTGAATCATTTGTAAAGTGACTCATTAGTTCGGTGAATCATTTGTAAAGTGAATCATCAGTCCTGTGAATCGTTTGTAAAGTGAATCATTAGTTCGGTGAATCTTTTGTAAAGTGAATCATCAGTCCTGTAAATCATTTGTAAAGTGAATCATTAGTTCGGTGAATCTTTTGTAAAGTGAAACATCAGTCCTGTGAATCATTTGTAAAGTGAATCATTAGTTAGGTGAATCTTTTGTAAAGTGAATCATCAGTCCTGTGAATCATTTGTAAAGTGAATCATTAGTCCTTTGAACAAACTGTCGGGAACGCACTGCGTTGAAAACATTTTTTGTGAGCCACTTTTGAATACAAATGAGAAATGTCTGTTAAAGTGTATCTAATGACTAAAGGATACATATGTATGGATCTTGGCAATAATGGGTGGAAATGCTCCATGGACCCACTATTTCCTATCTAGGCCTAAAATATCCACGATCTATCAAAGAGCAATAAATTAACAAGCAAAATTGTAAAAATAATTAAAGACCGCATATCTTAATATTTTAAGATCTATCTCCCCTTTGCAATATGAAACAAAATTAATTTAATACCACTGTTGAATTATATATTTTTTTATTATTGATTTATGTTTTGCTAGAAACAATAAATAATTGTGCAAACTTTCAGCTTGATCCGAGTCTGGGATGGAGAAGAACTAACGTGTACACCAAATGTGGACCAGACAGACAGACTGAGTTGATAGAAGCTTGGTACCAGACAGACAGACTGAGTTGATAGAAGCTTTGTACCAGACAGACAGACTGAGTTGATAGAAGCTTGGTACCAGACAGACAGACTGAGTTGATAGAAGCTTTGTACAAGACAGACAGACTGACTTGATAGAAGCTTTGTACCAGACAGACAGACTGAGTTGATAGAAGCTTTGTACCAGACAGACAGACTGAGTTGATAGAAGCTTTGTACCAGACAGACAGACTGAGTTGATAGAAGCTTTGTACCAGACAGACAGACTGAGTTGATAGAAGCTTTGTACCAGACAGACAGACTGAGTTGATAGAAGTTTGTACCAGACAGACAGACTGAGTTGATAGAAGCTTTCTACCAGACAGACAGACTGAGTTGATAGAAGCTTTGTACCAGACAGACAGACTGAGTTGATAGAAGCTTGGTACCAGACAGACAGACTGAGTTGATAGAAGCTTTGTACCAGACAGACAGACTGAGTTGATAGAAGCTTGGTACCAGACAGACAGACTGAGTTGATAGAAGCTTGGTACCAGACAGACAGACTGAGTTGATAGAAGCTTGGTACCAGACAGACAGACTGGGTTGATAGAAGCTTGGTACCAGACAGACAGACTGAGTAGATAGAAGCTTTGTACCAGATAGACAGACTGAGTTGATAGAAGCTTTGTACCAGACAGACAGACTGAGTTGATAGAAGCTTTGTACCAGACAGACAGACTGAGTTGATAGAAGCTTTGTACCAGACAGACAGACTGAGTTGATAGAAGCTTTGTACCAGACAGACAGACTGAGTTGATAGAAGCTTTGTACCAGACAGACAGACTGAGTTGATAGAAGCTTTGTACCAGACAGACAGACTGAGTTGATAGAAGCTTTGTACCAGGCAGACAGACTGAGTTGATAGAAGCTTGGTACCAGACAGACAGACTGAGTTGATAGAAGCTTTGTACCAAACAGACAGACTGAGTTGATAGAAGCTTTGTACCAGACAGACAGACTGAGTTGATAGAAGCTTTGTACCAGACAGACAGACTGAGTTGATAGAAGCTTTGTACCAGACAGACAGACTGAGTTGATAGAAGCTTTGTACCAGACAGACAGACTGAGTTGATAGAAGCTTTGTACCAGACAGACAGACTGAGTTGATAGAAGCTTTGTACCAGACAGACAGACTGAGTTGATAGAAGCTTTGTACCAGGCAGACAGACTGAGTTGATAGAAGCTTGGTACCAGACAGACAGACTGAGTTGATAGAAGCTTTGTACCAAACAGACAGACTGAGTTGATAGAAGCTTTGTACCAGACAGACAGACTGAGTTGATAGAAGCTTGGTACCAGACAGACAGACTGAGTTGATAGAAGCTTTGTACCAGACAGACAGACTGAGTTGATAGAAGCTTGGTACCAGACAGACAGACTGAGTTGATAGAAGCTTGGTACCAGACAGACAGACTGAGTTGATAGGAGCTTTGTACCAAACAGACAGACTGAGTTGATAGAAGCTTTGTACCAGACAGACAGACTGAGTTGATAGAAGCTTTGTACAAAATAGGTTTGCTTATTTTCAGATGAAATACTCTAAACTCTAAATCTAATCTCGTAAAACACCTAGATCTAGTCATTTGTAGTCTCCTGATTTCTACAGAGTAACCCCGGATTTCTAGCCACATGCCCTTCCCCCCCCCTTTTTTTTTTTGGTGCTCATGGGAGATTAACGGGATCAGAACTTGTATCTAGAGATTGAATTGTCTTCCCGTGGTAAACACGCTGACACGTGACAAAGGTTTCCAGGGATTTGGTTTTCTCAAATTCCTGTTGAGCCCAACTCATCCAACTGGCTCAAAAACTCGTTCTAGTTTATGACTCTTACCTAGACCTTCAGCATGGGGTTATTTAAATACAGTTTGTGTTTTATTGTTTTAATTTCCTGGATTCTTTTGAGTTGAATTTGGGGACGGGATCAGTTTGGCGTTAATTAGATTTTATCTGCTTGAGAAAAAAAAATCGTTGTCTAAAGTGTATCTCTAATTTAAACATGAGTTGTTTTAGAACTAACACTTTTAACATAAGTTTTAAAGTAACCATTCTGTTGATATAAACACGGCTAGTAACATAGTTACAATCTTACAGTGGTCTCCCAGCTTTGTCGTCCTTAGAACCAAAATAAGTCTCCAGTACATGAGTCACTGGCCATACTTTGTGGTTTCTTTATGTCATGCAGTGGCGTAGCTAGGGTGGGGGGAGGAGGGGTAGAATTTGAAGATCCCCCGGGCCCCCACTTGAGGGGGGCCCCCAAATGAGTGTCCAAAATTTGTTTTTAAATAAATTAAATATGACGTCACTGCCATGTAATTTTGCTTTTCACGTTGTTATATACGTGAGAGACCCTGTTGGATGTATTTCACACAGAGTATTAAAACTTTCCGTGCTCTCAATTTGAAGGAGTAACTTCATAGCGCTAGTGCCGTGTTACTCTCAGGAAGTAACTTGGTATATATGGTAGTTTATTTCATCATCCTTATCAATTAAGAAGAAACCTGATAAGAGCACTGAAAACAAAGGCGACAATGAACGTGTGGAAGAAAAGTATCACTATTTAGGTGATTCATACAAAGATACAGCAATCGAAGAAGTGAAAATGTCTCTTGGTGAGAGAAGTAGTACTGAAGAGACTCCAGGGGAATACCTTTTACCACAGTCAGAGAAAACATCTAAAGTAAGTGATGATGAGTCAAGTGATGGTCTTCCAAAATCACTTTCTCCAGAAGTGGAAGAAGCTGTAATTAAGTACAAAGACTTCGGATATATTCAGCCTGAAATTTTATCTGAGGAACTGCGAGCAAAATTCTGTTAAAGGGTAGCTTATTTTTCCAAAACAAAGATGAACGGTATTTGTTTCCAGTAGAGTTAACCCAAAATAAATCACGAAGTTTAACATCATGCCGGGGCACCTAAAGAGACCAAGCCCTCGGGCCTTGAAATGATGGCAAGTTCCTAGCTACGCGAGATAGTGTTCAATACATAGAACTAGCTGACGATCACGGGGGCGATAGTGTTCAATACATAGAACTAGCTGACGATCACGGGGGCGATAGTGTTCAATAGATAGAACTAGCTGACGATCACGGGGGGGATAGTGTTCAATACATAGAACTAGCTGAGAGAGATCACGGGGGCGATAGTGTTCAATACATAGAACTAGCTGACGATCACGGGGGCGATAGTGTTCAATACATAGAACTAGCTGACGATCACGGGGGCGATAGTGTTCAATACATAGAACTAGCTGACGATGACGGGGGCGATAGTGTTCAATACATAGAACTAGCTGACGATGACGGGGGCGATAGTGTTCAATACATAGAACTAGCTGACGACCACGGGGGCGATAGTGTTCAATACATAGAACTAGCTGACGATGACGGGGGCGATAGTGTTCAATACATAGAACTAGCTGACGATGACGGGGGCGATAGTGTTCAATACATAGAACTAGCTGACGATCACGGGGGCGATAGTGTTCAATACATAGAACTAGCTGACGATCACGTGGGCGATAGTGTTCAATACATAGAACTAGCTGACGATCACGGGGGCGATAGTGTTCAATACATAGAACTAGCTGACGATCACGGGGGCGATAGTGTTCAATACATAGAACTAGCTGACGATCACGGGGGCGATAGTGTTCAATACATAGAACTAGCTGACGATCACGGGGGCGATAGTGTTCAATACATAGAACTAGCTGACGATCACGGGGGCGATAGTGTTCAATAGATAGAACTAGCTGACGATCACGTGGGCGATAGTGTTCAATACATAGAACTAGCTGACGATCACGGGGGCGATAGTGTTCAATACATAGAACTAGCTGACGATCACGGGGGCGATAGTGTTCAATACATAGAACTAGCTGACGATCACGGGGGCGATAGTGTTCAATACATAGAACTAGCTGACGATCACGGGGGCGATAGTGTTCAATACATAGAACTAGCTGACGATCACGGGGGCGATAGTGTTCAATACATAGAACTAGCTGAGAGAGATCACGGGGAACTTGAAAAATGAGTCCAACACGTTTTTGTTTCTAATTGGAAACACCGAAACAAAACTAATATTTTGAAAGTATTTATTTTCAACCAATTGTAGCCTACGCATGTTATTAAGTGCAACGCAGCATTACAAATACTTGTTTTCCGTTTCAACTAGAAAACTCAAGCTTTCATCTGTGATACACAAATAGAACGAGGCCTAATGGAATGAGTTCTGTCTATTGAAGACACGAAACCACAAGGGGGACATAACTTGCCGACCAATAAAATTGTCTTTCAATTGTCTCCCTTCCAGCTGTATTGCAATGCCCCTCCCCCTCGTCATTTCTTTTTGTTGTTTCCCCTAGATAAGAAGGAATGGGAAGACGCCTGTGATGGGCGCCATGTTAAATGCCCAAGAGATATGACCACTGGATGGGGACTGACAAAGTCAAGTTGACATGAGAGCGGGCGCAATCCAATCAATCTGTCACACAGTTCCAGGCCCACATGTGGAACAAACAACCATTGGAACAAAGGGAATTCCTCAATCATGTTTCTTACGCTGGGAATCCTGCTGTTACTAATTTCTTATAGACATATAACCGCAGATAGATTCTACTAATTTCTTATAGACATATAACCGCAGATAGATTCTACTAATTTCTTATAGACATATAACCGCAGATAGATTCTACTAATTTCTTTTAGACATATAACCGCAGATAGATTTTACTAATTTCTTTTAGACATATAACCGCAGATAGATTTTACTAATTTCTTATAGACATATAACCGCAGATAGATTCTACTAATTTCTTTTAGACATATAACCGCAGATAGATTTTACTAATTTCTTTTAGACATATAACCGCAGATAGATTTTACTAATTTCTTATAGACATAACCGCAGATAGATTCTACGTGTCTCTTATAAGATATCCAGCTACACCCTGGATCAACATATTATTTGCAGACTTACAGTCACATAGTGATTCAACTAATCTTGTATAGATATACAGAGCCTATTATAGATTAATTTATCTCATAAGTTACAGATGTTACTTCAAAAAAGAAGATAACGTCCTACGTCAGACGCCTATGGAATCAACCTGTCTCTCAATGACAAAAGAACACTAACTAGCTTAATAAATAAGATTTGGTTCATTTAATTCTAAATCATTTCAACTCTAATATGTCCTAGAGTAACTATAATTATATCAAGTGAATCTATTGCACATACTTGCATCAGTACCAGGTGACCGAGCCTCGCTCGGATGAATAATTTGTTAAGGAAGAATATATACCCGAAGTCATTTTGGGAATATTTTTGTAATTACGAAAATGAAGATTAGGGTAAATATTATCAAAGTATCAATCTGAGGAGTTGCTTTTTCGTTCTTAACGTTCTCAATGTAATTGTACACGGCGATTAGAATAGAAAGTCTCTTAAGTCCCCCCAAACAGTATAGAAAGCCACAGCTCACGTCGTAACGTTTTACATTGCAACTTTTATGTAAAACTATTGGGTTATTATTGGCTTGGAAGAAAGTCTTTGCTGTGTAACTTCTAAAATGGTTACGTTCTGCCATTTAATATTTCAATTAGTATATTCATTATGGCTTTAGTACGAAGCATCAAGTGATACAAAATCTCTACGCTATAGGTAAAACGTGCACCTTGTAACAAAATAAAATTGCGCATGTTTTCCTAAGAGACTGAAAAACATCGCGTTAGTATTCTAAAGAAGCGTTATTGTGGGTCATTTCTGTTACGTCACTAAAAAAAAAAGATTGTCCCATAAGGGATAAGTGCCCTGCCCAGCGTGACTGTCGGACTATAAGAAGTTCATACCATTCGGCAAGAATATCGCGGTTTGTATGCGGTCTTGCCACCGTATGTTCATGATGGTGTGATGTGAAGTTATATACCACGTTAGGAGATGTCTATGCGCGGTGATCTTTGGGCTGAGAAGGTTTTATTGGGTGACTTCTGGAACATGACTTCCGTTTTACCGAGGTCTATATTAAACCAAATTTCAAACTTCCATAGTTTCATAATAGATCAATCTACAATAAGATTGTGCGTAGATGTTTAATTATTTATCGATTCATTAAAACTTGTTCTTGTTTGCGAAGAAATGTCTTAGTGTACTGCTGTGAGCCTAGTGAGGTAAGCGGTGTCAAGTTTTTTCCCTTTGACGTCATATAGAAAATTTTCGATCATAAAACATTCTAGCCAAAATTAATTTTTCGATAATGAGACATTTTCAAACCGATATAACGGTCGACCACGAGTTTTCCCGATGTGGCCAATGAGTTGAGAATTTTTTTGTCATTAATATGTACATACCTTGAAATTTTAAAGAAAATCGTTAGAGCCGTTTTCGAAATAAAATTTATATATAAAAATATATACATACTAACATACAAGAATTGCTCGCTTAAGAGTATAGGATTTCTTCTTATCTTATAATACAGACGTAAGACGTTACTTCATTTTATAGAACACAATGGACGAAATGTTTGTGTGTTTGTACACAGCGTATATATCAACGCACAACTCTGTCTGGTAAACAAAGTTTGTACACAGCGTATATATCAACGCACTCTGTCTGGTAAACAAAGTTTGTACACAGCGTATATATCAACGCACAACTCTGTCTGGTAAACAAAGTTTGTACACAGCGTATATATCAACGCACTCTGTCTGGTAAACAAAGTTTGTACACAGCGTATATATCAACGCACAACTCTGTCTGGTAAACAAAGTTTGTACACAGCGTATATATCAACGCACTCTGTCTGGTAAACAAAGTTTGTACACGTTATTTTTACCAGACCCAATTTCGGATCAAACTGAAATTAGTCGTATTTCTTTTACCTGGCAACACAAGAATCAATTAAAAAAAAACAAGTAGTTAATTAACTATTGGTAATTAATTATTTTGTTTGGTATCTAAAACAAAAGAAAAAATTTGTACTTGACTGAACTTGTGTTATAAGCTGCATTGGTCCCCTATATAGGTCGTCGTCTGAGTCTTAGTAAACACAACATAAAAAATAGAACGAGACTATAGCAACAATAGATGACTAGACAATCTTACATGTTCTAAGGATCTCCACTAGCAGAGTGGTTACCGTGTTGGCTTGAGAAGCCCGAGAAGGCTCGAGCCATGATTTTAAATTCATGTCGTTCCACTTTTTTTTATTTCTATAAATGCTTTTTTATTGTTAGTCTACATTGACTCTAGATCTGTTACAAATTCCATGACACAACTGATCCAAACTCATTAAAAACAATTCTGTGGCTTTTATCTAATAAAGTATTTTTTGTTCTCTTTTGCTTCGTTTTGATCTATAGGCTTTAGCTGTGTGTGTGTGTGTGTGTGTGGCGAAGAACTGTTAAGGTCCTATGTCCCACTTGGAGTCAAAAAGAAAAAGACAAGTACGTCAACACCTTTGGTCAAATTATTCAATTTAGTGAGCCGTCGGGATAGAAAACGGTCATAATTGTTTCAATGAGTTGGGACATTCCTGTGGCATTTTACGTCTCGAGAGACGATCTTTTCCCTTTGCAACTTCTTGTGTGACTAAAGAGGCCAATCCTTGATACACAGCTGCGATCGCAGGTTGGGCATATATAATCACCAGGCGCCGTTGCATTTTCACCCTTCTTTCTGCTTCTGTTGTGTATGGCATCTGCAATCTTTGACCCTTCCTTTATGCTCTCTCTCCATGAGGATCTGTCCAGTGCCACCTCTTCCAAGTTGCCAGTGTCGATTTTGAAGAGCTTCATGTCGCGTTTGCATACATCCGTATAACGTAAAAGTGGGCGACCAGCGGCTCTCCTGCCTTCTATCGGATCGCCATACAGGATGTCCTGTGGAAGTCGACCTTCTGGCATTCTACGAACGTGGCCAAGCCAGCCAAGGCGTCTGCTGCTGATAACAGAGCGGATGTCCTGGCACCCTGCTCTTTGTAGCACTTCCTCATTGGTTATCTTATCTTGCCACCTTATTTTAAAGATCCGCCTTAGGCATCGGAGGTGGAAAACATTCAGCTTTTTTTCCTGCCATGAGTAGGTTGACCATGTTTCACTTCCGTACAGCAAGGTGCTCAACACACAGGTCCGGTAGACTAGGGCTTTAGTACTGTTAGTCAGCAATATGTTGTCCCAGACTCTTTTCTGCAGCCGTGACATGGTGGCCATTGCCTTGGCTATCCTGTTGTTTATGTCTTTATCCAGTAGAGTGTTGTTGGATATGATGGAGCCAAGGTAACAAAAGTGATCAACAATTTCTAGTGGTTGGCCATTAATGCTTACTTGAGGTGCAGTGTTTGTGTTTTGGACAAGTATCTTAGTCTTGCTTTGACTGATGTTTAAGCCGAACTTCTGGCAAGCAGCAGATAATTTGTCAACCAGGCACTGTAGCTGAATATCAGAATCAGCCACAATAGCTGCATCATCAGCATACAGGAGTTCCCTGACGAGTAGCTTCCTAACCTTGGTTTTTGCCCGCAGCCTTGAAACATTAAATAGTTTTCCAGAGGATCTTGTATGGAGAAACACACCTTCGTTTATGTCGTTGTACGCATAATGCAGTAGACAGGAGAAGAATATGCCAAACAGAGTAGGTGCGAGCACACATCCCTGCTTGACACCACTGCAAACCTCAAAAGGTGCTGATTGGGCTCCATTGAATTTGACAGTGCATTTAGTTTCCTCGTGAAAACACTCAATGAACTGCAGTAGTTTGGGAGGGCAACCTATTTTCCTCAGGAGTTTGAAAAGGCCACTTCTGCTGACCATGTCAAAAGCTTTAGTCAGATCAACAAAAACGATGTAAAGGGGTCTGTCTCTCTCTCTGAATTTCTCCTGCAGTAGTCGTAGAGAAGATATCATGTCTACAGTGGATCTACCACTCCTGAATCCACACTGAGACTCTGGGTAGACTCTAGAAGCTATCACTTGCAGCCTGGATAGTGCCACTCTAGCAAAGATCTTGCCCACTATACTGAGGAGAGAGATACCCCTGTAATTGTTGCAGTCACTCCGATCCCCTTTGTTCTTGTATATTGTGACTATAGTTGCGTCACGCATGTCCTGTGGGACATGACCTGTTTCCCAACAGCGGCAGAGGAGAATATAGAGTTCAGGGAGCAGGAGTGATTCGTTGACTTTCACTACTTCCACTGGGATACCATCACTCCCAGGAGATTTTCTATTTTTTATGCAGTTAATTGCTTTTTTAAGGTCACTGAGGCTCGGAAGATCATCTAGGCATTCCAGTACTGGAAGATCTGGTAGAGAAGCCAGGGCGACATCGTCTACTGTGTTCTGTGTGGCATAGACTTCGAGGTAGTGTTCTGTCCAACGTTCTAGCTGCTTGGTTTGATCTGTAATTTTTTCTCCTGATTTGGATAGAAGGGGGGCAGGCTTAGACACTGTTGGACCCAGGGCCGCTTTAATGCCATCAAATAGAGCTTTGCTATTTCCTGAGTGGAGACTGTCTTGGATTCTGTTGCAGGTATCCCTCCAAAAGTTGTTAGCACATTTTCTAGCCATTTGTTTCGCCTCTTTATTAGCACTTTTGAAGGCCTCCAAAGATCTTGTACTTGGCTTTGTCTTGAGAGCGAGTTGTGCAGATCGCTTTTTCTCGATGCAAGGTTCCATTTGTGCTAGATTCGCCTCAAACCAGTCTACATTTTTGTGTTTTTGAGGCCCAAAGGCGGTGATTGCCGAACTGTAGATTACATCTCTTAATTTCTCCCATCTGATAGAGATGTCTTCTTCGTTACTTAACGAGGGGATTGAACTGTTCAGGAGCTCGCCAAAGAGTGCACACTTCTCTGGGTCACCTACATGGTTGACGTTAATTCGCCTAGTTCTGGGTTGAGTGGAAGTATAAGCCTTCTTGAGAAGTAGTTTGATTTTGCTTAGCACTAGTGAATGGTCTGAGTTGCAGTCCGCACTATGGTATGAACGGGTGTGGATGACACTTTTCAGATCCATCCTTCGGGTGATGCAGAGGTCAAGCTGGTGCCACCTTTTTGAGCGTGGGTGCTGCCAAGAGACTTTATGGCGTTCCTTGCCAGAGAAGAATGTATTTGTTACACACAGTTCATGAGAGCTACAAAACTCGAGTAGCCTTTGGCCATTGTCATTGATTTTGCCAACACCATGAGGTCCCAAGCATTGTGGCCATGCATCATTTCCACCACCAACACGGGCATTAAAGTCTCCATTTATATAGAGGTGCTCGGATTTTGGAATACTTTTAATTACGTCCTCTAGAGCTTGATAGAATCTGTCTTTGTCCTCTTCCGGTGCAGCAAGGGTTGGTGAGTAAGCACAGATTATATTAACTTTGCCTTGCGGTGATGCAAATTTCATGTGTGATACTCTTTCATTGCCAATGGGAAACATCGCGATGCAGGGGACGAGACTGTTTCTTATTGCGAAGCCGACGCCATGTATTCTAGGGCTTTGTTCTGGTTTTCCTTGCCAGTAGAATGTATAGTTGCTTTCTGTAAGAGATCCGCTGTCTGCCAGTCTGGTTTCTTGCAGGCAGGCCACATCAATGTTTAGTCTGCTGAGTTCTCTGTCGATGATAGCTGTTTGACGCATGTCTGTGACTAGTTCAGGGTCAGTATTGAAGCCAGGACACATTGTCCGTATGTTCCAGCTTGCTAAACGCATTAATGTTGAGGGTTTTCTTTTGATTGTATTTGCAGGTGCGGGTGAGCAGCTTGCTTTTTGATTTTGTCTTAGCACCAAGCACCCAGTGGTGCGGCAAGCTGTGGCGGGATAGCACTTTACTGTCCGAGGGCTGCTCGGCTTAAGGCAGGCAGTAGCTATCCAGTGAGGCTAAAAAGCCCCTCCTACCGTCAAGAGTGGTCCCTGGCGTTCCAGCTTACGCCAATCAGCTAGGAACTTATCACCGGTAACTACCACTCTCCGTGTTTTTCCAAAGACATTACTGTCAGAGATGGAGTGACCTCTCCATTGCTGGGGGAAAGCCTGGGCGGTAAATTTGCGAGTGCTGGGCTGCCCACACGTCAGCACACGCCTCTCTTCCATACTGACCTGGTCCAAAGGGATGGCGAGCCATCACAATTTGGGGACAGGTGGCTGCAGGAGTTTGCCAGAGAGCAGTAGTCTTACTACTGTCCCCCCGCCTACGGGGCTCCAGGACCGGATTTTCTGTTAGGGTTTACTCCCTTAGCCTTAGACCTTACAGGGACACACACACAAGGCAGTGCGGCTATTGACCTATAGCTAGGGGTTTGGTTTGTGGGCAACAGGGCGTGTCCGCACGCCGACGGGCCATGCCTGCCTCACATCTTGGGGCCAAACCTCCTCCGAGACCCTTGCAGTTTAGCCTGAGGCTTCGCAGCCTCAGTTTCCATCTGCCACCACGAGGAGGTACTGCATAGGACTTGCTGTGGAGAGGCTATGTACTGGCAAGAGAGACTTACAAAACTGCTCCCCTTTCACAGATGCTAGCCAGCGGTGGCAACAAGTCAAGCTACCACATTATAGGCATACGAAAGGCCCCCACGCGGCTCGGCCTCCGGCCTCGTACGAGAGAGGGAACTCGTGCGGGGCTCAATGGGGTCGTGACTAGCGACACACCGGGCGTGAGTACATGATCGCTTCGGATAAGGCGGGATTTCGGACAGAAGGATTGGTGAAGAGCCGATGCCTCAACCTGGCCATGGATAAAAGCCTTTCCTTGGTCAAGAGGTCCTTTAATATGGAACTGGACGTTCTCGGAACTTCAAAACATCTGTATCAGGATAGAAGACTCAAAAGTTAAGTATTAAAGTATGCATAAAAAAATAAACCATGAAACTTTCTGCGGCTCCATCCTGCAATGTGGGAAGACATTCATCATGCATTGTGGGAAGACATTTTGAGGAGCCGAAGATCACCGCGTCACGGACCTAGAACTCAGTAGGCCATAAGACTTCAAAACAAACAAGATAGTACCATAAATACATAAACACGAGGTTTGCTTTCAAAAATAAACACAGAACAAACAAAGTTACAAGTATAGTTTGTGTACACACTCAGAATTGGCCCCTGAAGTAGTCCTCCGTGATTCACGCAGGTAAAAAGGCAGGTTTCAATATTTTCAGCAGGAGTATCAGTACCTTTGAACTACAAACTATTAACAACTATGTCTATAGTCACAACCCTATCAACAATAAAAAAAAGTCGTGTTAGTGCCGATATTATTGGTCATTATAACATGGTCATGTCGAGATAGTTTCTTGTAACCTGGTTAATATTCATATCTATACAATAAACCGATTTTTACAAAGATATGATTCAATGCGAACCTGGTCTAACTGATGTTATTGAATGATTATGTCCTGGACCAGTCTCTCACTAAAGACATCAAGGAAGAAAGCTTTCCTTTTGGTTAATTAGTTATAAATGGCTTGTATATTGTAAATGGCACTCCACTTGTATATCAGTAAATACTGCTAGTCTTTAGTATCCATAAGGATATTGGCCTTACAATTTGTGTATTACACCAAACAAAGCTCTTTTTTTTTTCATGTTTTCACAACAATGAAGATTAACATTGTTTAGATACTAGAAATTTTTCAAACTTAATGATATTTAGCTTGTCTATTTTTTCTCATTTGTAGACCCATGCACGTGCATTAAATGCATAAAAAAAACACACAATTAAACACCTGTTTTAAAACAAATGAAATACCTTATATAAGAGACACCACTTTTGGTTTAGTCCTACGTGCACACTTCTACGACATTCTTTTATCACTTTCTCCCCGCTTCCTGCGGAAACAAAAATGTGTGTGTGTGTGTGTGTACATAATTAATCTTTATTACATTCTGACCCTTCATTCTTTTGGAAAACATTTATTGTGCCCAAGAATAGGTTCTTCCTGGAGTTAGTGGAAAAATTGTAGACTCCCCGCCGCCAAGCACTATTTCCGGTATTGAAAGCCAACAAAATGCATATTCTGAGGTATCTACAGTGCATTTTCCTTCTTTTAAAAACCTAATGTGCTATTTTTACTGACTTAGATCCTCCTGCGGCGTTCGGCGCATTTGGCGGCAAGCTGTTTCCACAAATATCTGTCACTGGCAATGTCTGAAGCTTCTTTCCACTTGCTCTGAGGACCTCCATGAAAGTGTGGCGCCAAGTTGTACTAGGATCATAGGATGTCATCGCAACTCTTATTATGCGTGATTCATTTTGTCGTAGAACATGTCCCGCAAACCTCATGCGACGCTTTGTCACAACCTTACTAAAGGGTCGACTCTCTGCTCGGCATAAGATTTCCCTAATTGAGATCCGTTCTATATAAGTGACTCCTAAAATTCGTCTTAGCCATCTTTGTTAAGCCACATTTAGTCTTTTTTTCAATTTCGGTTGATGACTATCCACTGCATTTTATTAATGGAACCCAGCCACTGGTAGAAATGTGTAACCTCTCTTGACTACCTATTGGAATTAGGTGACTATAGTTTGCTTTAGATTTTATATCGAAAAGGGAAGTTTTATCATCAAAATCATCTGTTGGGGGGTTTTAAACTAAAAATCTCTGGAGTGGGGGTTTAAACTCAAAACCCATTTTAGCTAGGCTCATAGCATTTTGAGTGCGTAATTTGCTTTTTTTTTTTTTTTTTTTTTATATTGAAGAGGTATTTTTTAGCTTCAAACCCCACTGGAGGAGGGTTTAAATTCAAAACTCCCTTTGGCTACACTCACATAATTTTGAGCGTATAATTTGCTTTTTTTTTTTTTTTTTTTTAATATTTAAGAGGTATTTTTAGCTTCAAATCCCACTAAAAAGGGGAGGGGGGTTAAAATCAAAACCCAATTGGCTACGCTCATAGATTTTAGAGTGTGTAATTTGCTTTTTTAAATTTTGTTACGATCTCTATTTTGTTACGATCTATCCAGGCTCTCTTCTCACTGCACCACACGACACAACGAACTTAAGGACCTCACAACTCATCAGGGATCCAAAGTAACAGTAACAGTTTAATTTCAAATACATTACAAATACTGTACAGTTGGCAACAACATCACACTAACTGTCCAAAACCTAGCCTTGCTCCGCCTGACTTCACACACTGTCTGTCTCTGAACTTCGCCTCATCTGGTCACATTGCGAGGTAACGTCTTTCTGACACACTCGCTCTTATATAGTGTCTCTACCTGCCTTCTAGAATCGGATGGAACGTTCTTGACCACTCAGAATGATCACAATCGCCGTGACTTGCGTGCGTAATATTTACACACAGGTCGTTGCCGAACTGGCGTGTACTGTCACTGATCACTGTTGACCGCTCCTCCTGCACTGGACTGTGGCGATTTGGATAGGCTAAAAACACACAGCACTACTCCCATCTGTGTCACCACCAGGTTTACAACAATATTGAAGAGGTATTTTTTTTTAGCTTTAAACCCCACTGGAAAGGGGTTTAAACTCAAAACCCTTTTGGCTACGCTCATAGATTTAAGAGTGTGTAATTTGCTTTTTTATATTGAAGAGGTGGTTTATCGAAAATTTTGGAGGGGGTTTAAAATCAAAATCTTCCTAAGCTGTGCTCTTGGAAATAGGGGATTGTCTGAGGCATTTTTTTTTTGTTTTGTTTTATAGAAGAGGGGGATTTAACTGCAAAACACCCTTGGCTGTGCTGGGGTAAGTGATGGTTTAGTATTAAAATCTTTTAAAACTCTGACCTAAAATAAACAAATTCAAAGCAAAAAATCAGTCACTAAATCCCGTCACTCCCCCCGCAGGGAGGATTTAATTTGCCCATGCAAAAAAAAAAAAAAACAAGTGCATACACATTTTAAAACTATACAAACGAATAGCCTCCCTTGTTAACATTATTTTTACTATTAATACTGAAAACAGTGAAAAGTTGTAAAAAAAAATGTGTATTTTTTAATGAACTAACAGCTTGCATATATATAATTCTAAAATCGAATTGTTTCACGTTCACTCCCTAAGGCCGCCTCTGATATTGTTAAACTGTAAAGTAAAAGATTTCCTTTTCCGACCTTGCGATCTATGGGGCAGATGATGTTAAGGTCATCTGTTTCTATGGTCGACGGTTAACGAGCATGGTCCCAGCACAACGACCACCCACCTTTACTTTTCCCACGTCAGATACTCATTAGAGTCGGGTGGACTGAAGGGCGCCCGAAAAATCACGAAATTAAAATCCTAATCTCCACCGAGATTCGAACCCAGGACAACTGGTTCGGAAGCCGAGCGCTTAACCACCCAGCCGCCTGATATTGTAAATTTTGAACTTAATTGCTAACTCGTCAGGCTTCTATAAACTAGTTAAACGGATACCGATCATTTACTGCAATCTCGTTTGGCCGTTGGGAAAACAATATATAAAAAATTTCTGATTACATTAAAAGCATAGAGAGTTCCATTGTACTCTAGACTCAAATTTAGACCTCGTTCTACTAAAAAGTTCTGTTCCGCACATTTTGTTTGAATACACACACAGCGAGCACATCTAGATCTTTAGATAGTAAGAATTTAATGAGACTGGAAATGTAAATCGGGTGTCATCATAAACAGACTTAAAGAGTTCTAGCCCCTGAACGAGCCGTGCAAGTGAACGAGAAAGGCATAACTCATAATAGCAAAGTAAACAACTGAGCTATAAATAGTACACGAATGTATCTCTCCGACTCTAATAAGCACTTGGTGGCTGGGGGCGGGCTGTTTGATTGACAGTAACACGAGCTAGTTCTAAGGCACACTGCGGGATGCCAGAGAAAATCTGGAAATAGGAAGGGGTGGGTTAGGAAAAAGGAAATTTTGGAAAACTGGATGAGAGCTTTTTTTTTTTTTTTTTAAAGTTTGCTTGAAATGGTTAGACAAACAGAGATAGATAGATAGATAGATAGATAGATAGATAGATAGATAGATAGATAGATAGATAGATAGATAGATAGATAGATAGATAGATAGATAGCAGGGGCGGACTAGCTATATGGACAACTTGGCAAATGCTTGGTGGGCGGTGTCTAAATGGGCCGGTGGGCAGTGGCGTAGCAAGGTACCCGTGGGCTCGGCTTCAAGAATATGTTGGTGGGCCCCCCTTTCCCATAAGACTAATTTAGTGTGTGACAAAAAAAAAAAAAACTAGTAAACTTATCATTATTCAACGAGTAAAAAGTGTTTCAAATGAACAAACACATGTTTTTGGTAGTTCTTTCTCCTTCTTCCCTAGTGCTACTCCTTCTTCCCTAGTGCTATTAGAGCATGGAATGGGTTGCCTGAGCTAGCCAGGAAAACCAGTGACTTGGCAAAATTTAAGTCATTGGTTAATTTGCATGACTGAATGCATGACGCGAAGGACGTAATCATCTTCTTTTTTTGAAGTAACGTCTGTATTATATAGGATAAGATATGATAGTATACACATTTACATTCCGAAAACACAATTATGATAAAATCTATAATCTAATTCCGGTCCTAACAGAAAATAGGTTTAACATTTCTTTTCTAAAAAAATTTTTTTTCTGGACTTCTAGGTAGCAAATGGCAAAGAAGTGCTGTAGTGGCAAAGAAGTGCTGTAGTGGCAAAGAAGTGCTGTTTCTCATTTGTTGTAGATAGAGAACAGCAAGTGAAGCCTACCTGCTCATAGAATCATAATAATTACGACTGAAGGAGGTCAATATATATATATGGAATATATATATGAAATCTGTCATGTAATTGAGAAACAATGACTTCGATAGCTCGTTAAAATATATTGATTTTGAAAGTCCTCTATGCATCTTCAATGTTCTTTCCCAGTAGTGAGTAGTTCATTAATTAGTGCTATAACTTTTTCTCAATCGTGTGGAGAGAACAAACTGGATCAACAGCGATAGGATCAAGCTGACCCAGCAGCCTCAGTTCTTACCATCTCAAAGCCACTTATCAAATGACTTGCTGATCACTTTCTAAATTTGTTGACACAAAGTTCATTGCCCTTTCAATTTCGTACTATGCAATAAGCAGAACAATTTGTAGAATGTTTATAATTTTCCTTTAAGTGCTGCAGCTTCCAGTCGTTCTTTTCCCTTTAGGAACACAAAGTAATTTGTGTTAACAACTTTTGTACATCCAAATATCTGAATCTCATTGCTATTCAAACATTTTTTCTTGAATCTATGGGAAGAGCTAGGTTGTTGTGATTTATGTTTAAAAGTGCAATAATTTTTTCAGCTTTGGTGTTACCCTAAGGGCTCATGTGAGATCCAATCAGTTATGTCTCATGAGCTCTGGTGCAATGAAACCTCTACTCGACATGGTTACTACTCCACTGGGTGTGGGCCCCTAATGGTCATGGGCCCGAGTTCATTGAACCCCTTCACGCCATGGATGTTACGCTTCTGCCGGGGCTGCCCAATGGGCCACATTAAATGTCAGTAAGTACCATAAGCTTGATTGGTCTCACCTTACCGTTCATAAAGACATGATAAAGATCTTACTTAACTGTGTATTAAAGCCACATAATCCGAAATAATGGATTGGCTTATAGCAGTTTACCGTGCTTTTGTAATAATCCTCTTAACACACTGAGAGATTACCCAAACAACATAAGACCTGTTTTTTTTTTATAGTCCTATAGAAGTCGAACTAGTGTAAACATACTCGCGTGAATCTAAAACGACACCCTGAACTTAAAATTAGAAAGTATTCCCTCATGTTATGATGTAGTTATGTTAGCAGCAGTCTGTAGACCCACTGTTACTAAAATTGACTCAGTAATGGATTGTCCTCTCTAATGTGCATTATATATTTGGATTGGTCGGTTCGTCGCAAGATCACAGGATTTCTCAGCTACGAAGTCAATGACAAACCGCAATTATTATTTAAATAGTTAAACATGGAACCAAATATAAGCCGAAAGGAAAAATTAAAGAACAAAATTGAGAGATAAAAAAGCAAACAATTGCTAAAATCATCTACCAAGAGATGCAGTCAAATAACGAATTTCCTCACCAGTTTGGCACAAACAATTCAGATAAGTTGTTGAATCTCCTGATAACTTTTATGAAGCAACATTCACTGCTCCATTTACTCCTGAAGATCATGCCCCTATCAACACTCATATCCACAAAGTTGCAGAATTAAACGCTCTAATTCATAGATATACATAGGCGCCGTCAGATGTTTTTTAATAATGTAGTGTCTCTAAATGCGATCCCCAAACAGTGGCGTAGTGTCTTGAAACAATAATGTTATTTGACGTTGACTGACCCGTGAAGCATTACTAATTAAGTTAACGAATTGATGGCTAGAAATATGACACTTGGAATTTAAGAATGATGTCCTATTGTGTAGATGGTTATATGGTCCTGTAATAACTGTCCCAATGGCTAGACAGGAATTGAGGGTACAATTAGTTTAAAATCATCAACTAGTCCTATCGCTGTAATATAGGCAAGTGACTTGAAAAATAAGTTTTCTACCTGATCTGCATGTCAAGAAAAAGGCTTAAAAGCAGAATTTCATGCTAAAGACATTTATCTGTTGCATTGATTTCTGATTCCATTTTTTGGGTTGTTTTATTTTTACATGAATTGGTTGTTACTTCAAAATAGTCTAAACATCCGGAGCGACAGCAGGAAAAAAAAAGGGGGGAGTGGGGGGTCAACCGAGTGAGGGGGGGGCCATGGCCCCTACCGCCCCCCCCCCTGGATCCGCCAGTGCGTCACCCAGAGTTCGAACCTGAGACCATCGAGACGATACTACAGAGCGTGCAACACGCGAACAGCCACGAGCCATCTAGTGTTAACGTTTGCATACATGCCTTCCTTATTTTGCATATCATATGCAATCAAATTGTGGGGCGAATCTTATGGTAATGCCCGGGCCGATTTAGCACCCCCCCCCAGTCCGCCCCTGCTTAGGACGTTAATCAAGGTCTAATGAGTGCACAGTAGGTTAGTCAAATATTTAAAATTGGTCTAATCAGTGCACAGTAGGCCTATGTTAGTCAAATATTTAAAATTGGTCTAATCAGTGCACAGTAGGCCTATGTTAGTCAAATATTTAAAAATTGGTCTAATCAGTGCACAGTATGTTAGTCAAACGCATGTAGAAATTTGTGTAGTCAATTGACAATAGGCCTATTTCGATAAAAAAACAACATGCAAATAAACTAATCTAGATCAGACATTAACCGTTAGACTATAGTGAATCCTCTAGAGTTTGTTGTTTTGTTTTATGCATTATAATAAACTATCAAGAAAAAGGTTACACAACTAAAATTGTAATTAAAAAGCAATATAAAAAAAAACAAAAACAAAAAACTATCACTGTTTTCAGACTTATTTACTTTAAACTGACCAAGAAATATTTGAAGTAATGAGCTTTACAAGATCTTTGCCAACATACTATACATTCTTATGATTTTAAATGCTTTTATGTACACAATATGCCAACTATAATTAGAGCTACAGTTTAAGATGGAACATCAGAAAGATGTCTCACTGTTTTAAAAGCTACATCCTACATCTGTATAACGTAACGTTCAAATAGAGGTGTTTTCAACAACTGCACAGCAACCAAACATCTGAGTTCTCGTTTGAATAAAAGATAACACATCTTTGAGTCAATAGTTGGCCTATTAGCCTACCTCGTATTACCAATTTCATCAACGCGATAAGCATTGAATTATCGACAATAAATACTCCATAATGTCTACCTCATATTTTGATCTAGATCTAGATTATATATCTCATAAATCATCTTATTGTTGATTAGAATCTCCAGTAGAGATCGATCACTATGGATCTACATTGATCATTCTGAGAATCACTGTAGTAAAAAAGAAGTTGCAAAGGGAAAAGATCGTCTCTCGAGACGTAAAATGCCACAGACAGGTCTAAATCTATATCTGGGTGGCTGCCTGGTTGTGCGGTATGCGCGCTGGACTGTCGTTCGGACTTTCAATGGTCCCGGGTTCATACATTAATTATGAACTTTTAATGCGAATCTGAATCATAGCGTTGTGGTAGAAAATAAAAAAGGTCTTTTGTCCATTATAGCAACATGGCGGTGCTTAGTAAACCTTTGACCGTAACACATACATGTTATGAACTTGGTCACTGTTGGACTCCTTATTGCAGGACAGCAGCACTGGATATTGCACGTCATGTTTTCAAAGAAGCTATCAAAATTTATGGCACTCTTTATTTTGTGAGTTTTAAAATAGAATTTTAATTGATCTAGAGTCTTAGTCTAGACTAGAGTACTCTTACTCTACTCTCTTAGTCTCTAGAACTCTAGCAGTCTAGTCTCTAGAGACTAGACTTGACAGTCACTAGAGACGAGTAGATTATAGATAAAGATTAGATCTAGTTAGAGTCTAGAGTATTAGAAATTAGTTTATTTATTTAATCTGGACATTACATGAATTCGAACACTCGCTCTTTTTTGTGGTCATTGAATCTTTATTTTGATATTTAATATCATGAAACTAGTGTGCTGTACTATAAGTAGTATAAAGTCATTAAAGTATAATGAATGTGCTTGTCCATTTTCCAATGAATTTTATAATTTTAATTGATCTAGAGTCTTAGTCTAGCAAGAGTCTAGAGTACTCTAGAGACTAGACTAGACAGTCACTAGAGACGAGTAGATTATAGATAAAGATTAGTGTCTCGAGTCGAGTCTGTGACCTATTTTGACCAGTTTATAGAAGCTCAAGGTCAAACCAGTGCAAGTGTCCAGCGTAAACAAGTTAATTTTAGGTATCCAATCAAAGAAAGAGGTTAAGGGAATAAAATAGCACACGTATGCTTCTAGAAGGTCAAAGTTTCTAAAATAATTAGGGGAGAAGTTTCCATGATTCTGGAATGTACGATTAAGAAAGGTATAAATTAAGGGAAAGTCAGACGGGGTCCTCGCTCAGTCCTCGATTAGTAATGTTTATAAGTTTTGTGATATTAGCGGGTCCATTAGTTAAAGTTTTATTAGTTGAAGTTATACTAAGTGAAGTTTCATGTATCATTGAAGTTTTATTTATGAAGTATCAAGTCAAGTTGTTATTGAATTGAGAAGTTAATTTGATGTGAAAGTTGAAGAAGTATTATTAAAAAGTTTTAAGAAAATACAGAGAGATGTTTCCTTCTTCATTTCGTTGAATTGTCAAGTTTGATAATATAATCTCCGGCAAGTGTGATCGTCACAATTAGATCTAGTTGAGTCTAGAGTATTAGAAATTAGTTTATTTATTTAATCTGGACATTACATGAATTCGAACACTCGCTCTTTTTTGTGGTCATTAAATCTTTATTTTGATATTTAATATCATGAAACTAGTGCGCTGTATAATGAATGTGCTTGTCCATTTTCCAATGATTCTGACCCAATTTCCTTCCATTTAGTTGTCTTTTTATGTAAGAAAAAAGAATTTCAAATGTCTAGTGTTGTTGTTTTTTCCTATGTTACCAGGATGACTTTGACTTTACCTCGTCCTAGGGCTAGGATTAAGACAATGTTTTTTGGTTAGCTAAGTCTATGCTAATGAGCCCAGCAATATTTATTAAATTCTGTTTTTGGAGATTATTTATTTGATTCATAAGCCAAGTTGTTTGATTCCACACAAAAAAAAATTTAATAGGGTGTTTGTATTAAATTATGATTTTCTTACCAAAATTTATTTCAAACAGCCAGTTTTGGACATCAGTGTTAATGATCTTATGTTATATTTGATTTTTTTTTTGGGGGGGGGGATCTTAAAATTTAGTTAATATTAATATATATAGAATTAAAATCTGAGTTTATTGATGCCAAAATATAGAGACTGTTCGAAATAAATTTTATAGTGTCCGGAATCAAATAATGTGTGTCAAATTTGTCTGAATTAAATGAAAACACATGGGCTCTTGACCGTAAATATAATAACAAATATAGGTTAGGGGTACAAATATAAGTAGTCTTCTTTATTCTCCTTAAACTAAAGAAGTTTTGATACTTCATTTTCTTTTCTTTGTCAAACCATTATCAAATAATGCGATGTCAAAGTCAAACTTTGAAATTTTGGCCTGTAGGTGTCCGAATAGCAAACTACTCTATCATCTACTAATCTAGATTACTTTTTATTAGATTAAATTTTAGATCAAGCTAGATAAGTAGATCTAAGACTAGATCTAGTACTATTACTATATTACTATGTATATTAGTAAGTAGTATCATCAAATCAAGTATTGAAGTAACTATCATAGGACTATAAGTTAGGCCTACTATGATTAGTATGATTATGATAATCTAGTAGTAGTAGTAGGTCTAACTTAAAGTGAAAACCTGACTACCTTATTTTAGTCTTTACTTAGACCTTCACCTAGTCCTAGTAGCCCTACTCCTAGTCAAAGCTAGATTTAAATTCTAGAGCCGTGGTTCTCAACCTTTTTGTTGCCGCGACCCCCTAAAATGATTCCCCAGTAGACAGCGACCCCCAACCGTATTTTTTCGTTTTCCATCAAAGGCCTAAGTAAATGAAAATTTGCTAATGTTATAAATTCGTTAGCGTTATGTCTATATCTGATTTGTTTGATGTAGTTTCATTGGCAGAAATTGAACAAGGAAAAAGCTTTATTGTAATGAGTGTAAAATAAATGTCTTTTATAATTAAATTGCTAAACTTGCTATGACTTGCATTTATTAACTTTTCTATAGCGTATTCATACTATTCATGTGCATACTTGTGTGACAATTTGAAAAGTATGTCGAAACATGGGGGTTGATATTAAATAAGGTCAACTACATCGTTAGACATTTGTAAATACGCCAACATTGGTTGGATTATTGTGGGAGTCTTTGTAAGAGCACAATGAATGTCACATCTTCAGCATCAAGTCCACTTCTTTATTTAGACTTGATAACTAACAGGCTGGAAAACTCTGCTTCTCAAAAATATACGCCTACTGTTAGAAATGGATAATTATATAGAAGCAAAACACAATCTCAAAATGGGATATGACTGCAAAAATGTGATCCAGAATTGTGTAACTGACATTGAAAAACAATAATTTTAAGCTGCATCGCTTTTGATAAGCTCAATAAACTCTTTCTGTCTCCAGAACATCTTGAACTTTGACTTCTAGAACGTGTAAACATGATGTCTTCTAGATATGGAAGTTTGGTGAAATTTCACTCGCACACTAGTGCTAATGTTCTATGACAGAAATTACCGTTCTAGTTGGTCTGTCAGATTCAATACACCTTTTTCCTCACAGAAAACAGATAAAGTTGGCAATATATACGTTTTATTTTCATCCAGTTTTGTTTTCCAAAGTTGAAGTTTCATTTGGACTAACAGATCTTTTCAGACAAATTAAGGCATAATGTATAATATGTAATAATTTAATTATTTAAGGTGACAAAGATGTCTACCAGGTCGGCTATTTTCTGTGTTTTTCTTTCCAAAAAAATTCTTCGCGAAGATTTAAAAAAAACATTTTTTAGAACCTTGCCTCGCAACAATCACTTCTCATCGGTGTGAAATAGCAGAACACGTTGAAGGCATCAAGCTCAGTTCAAAGAAGTAACTATCAATGAAAAAAGACATGTCTACCCTCAAACAGTGATGTTACACTCACAAGCTTTAATTTCCATCTTTATCCTCTAGAATAATATCCTTCTTAAGGGGGATGCACAATGAAATTTCCATTTTTTAAATTTACAGTTAATATGTTACCCTAATTTTGTATTAAATTTGTGATTGACGACGGTTTCTTTTACTTGTGAATTACCACTATGGTTAATGTCCCTTTGTATTGTTATATCAAATGAAAATGTATACTACCTATGGTACCAACTACGCTTGTTACAAAAAAAATAAAAAAATAAAATTTAGATGATAAATATATAAAAAGTTTTTAAAACTCAAATTTCCTTTGGTCTTAGGCGACCCCTGACAAATGGTCATTCGACCCCCAAAGGGGTCATGACCCACAGGTTGAGGTTCTAGAGCATCATCATCAATGATCAAGTGATTAGTTCTAAATGCAAAAAGAAATCACTGTTTGACAAGATGTTTTAGATAACACTGATCAGGTTTAATGAAATGAAAATTAAAATGTACAGACTGCCTGATAGAAGACTCAACAACATCTAATGTCCTCGTTGCTTTTCTGTTGTTGCCTTTATTTTCATATAGAGTGGATTTAAATGCTGTATGTTGCATTGAGTTGTCAGCATTGTTCTAAGTTCTCTGATAGATTTGATCCAGATCCTCTGAGCATCCATTCAGTTATTGTCATCTGTTAACTAGCTTCAATGAAGGAGAAATAGACTTCACACACTGAATGGTCTAGGCATACTTGTTAAAATCTCAACTTGATCATTAAGGCAAAACTTTGATTGACGTAGATCTGACTTCATTACCAGCATCATCCTTTCACTTCCCTCAAATTTTTTTTTTTAAATTACCTTTTAATAGTTTTGAAATAAGCTAACATGTGTGCCTAATTTATGTCATGTGTCATAGTTATAAACATGTACAAACTAATATATTTTTCAGATTGCTGCTCTACTCCGTAGGAAAGATTCAAATTATTACAGGAAAAAATTGATTCCTGAAACACTGAGATCCACCATTTTTCTTACTATTAATGGAACATTATTCATTATTATGTTCTGTGCTTGGAGGTAAGGAAAATTAGTAATAATTTGACATAGTACAATTATTTATTTTTTAGTACTCTTTCAGACCTTGCAATCTATGGGAATAGATAATGTAAATCTCTTCAGTTTCTTTGGCAGGTGGTTAACCAGGTTGTCATGTAGCCAGCACAATGACCAACAGCCTTTACTCCCCCAATGTATGTCAGGTACCATTAGAGTTGGGTGGACTTAGGGGTGTCCTAAAAATCCTGAACTCTAAAATCCCAGTCTTCACATGAGATGCTGGTGTTGGTGGTTCAACTTTTTCATACGATTAGATGAAGTAAGGGTTAAGGGCATAAGGAACATTTGTAAAAAATCTGTAATGATAAAAGAGATATTTGAAATCATAGCCATTGCAACAACTCATAAGGTCAACATCTAAGCAAGATGAAGATGGACTGCTTGCTTCTTATTAGATTTCTTTATTGATTGCAAATATGTAAAGACAAACACTATTGGTGAAGAACTTATTTTAATAGCTGTTAGTAAGCAAAATACCACATTGATGAAACTATTAAAAAATCAAACAAAGCATTTGGATTTATTAAAAATAATTTCTACAAATCAAATAAGAACATAAAACTAAAATTTTAACCTTAGTTAGGCCAATAATAGAATATGCATCTTTGGTTTGGGACCCCCCTCAACTCAAGAAAACATTAAGAAACTGAAACAGATACAAAATAGGGCAGTGAGATTTGTATCAAAGGAATATTCACATTTGATTAGATTAACACCTTTAGTAAAATCACTAAATTTAGAAAAGAAAAGAATTCCAAATTGTACAAAGAAGGTAAGACAAATGTGTACAAACGCTCCTTCTTCCTTAGTGTTATTAGAGTATGGAATGGGCTGCCTTAGCCAGCCAGGATAACCAATGACTTGGCAGAATTTAAGTCATTGGTTAACATGCATGACTAGATTGACCTAGAAACACACATAGGATGTCTGCATTGTATAAGAGAAGTGAGGTACTACACATAAAGTTGCACAAGCCAGAAGAGAAGTGAGGTACTACACATAAAGTTGCACAAGCCAGAAGAGAAGTGAGGTACTACACATAAAGTTGCACAAGCCAGAAGAGAAGTGAGGTACTACACATAAAGTTGCACAAGCCAGAAGAGAAGTGAGGTACTACACATAAAGTTGCACAAGCCAGTTTTCAACAATGTGAAAAGAATTTCAAATTGAACAAAGAAGGAAAGACAAAGTGGCTCAGTGCATTGACATTGTTTATGTGAGTATTTTAAAACATCAGAGTACACTCGACTGTCAGGGAGAGGTATGGCAAGAATGTTACTTTAATATTTTAGCATGATTGTTATATCCCCTTGTTATAAATGCGAAGTGTTGCACATGTTATGGACTGAATGATTTAGTCTTCGTTGAATGTGCGAGAGAGTGTGTTAAGTCAGTAAGGTCTTGCTCCCGGTCCAGGAAGGTTGGACGTTTACTTCTTGGACTGGTATTTATGCATTTATATATTTATAAGTTGATGGACTGGTGTTTTGTGTATTACTGTTTCATAAGAGTGATATAATTGTGTGCTCTATTAAGTATTAAAGTATTATAGATATTCATGATTATAAGGAGTTGAGAGTTGATGTATATTAAGTGTTCGTATTTGAGTTAAGCAAGTATTGATGAATTATAATTGAGTAACCATGAAAGTATCAAGCAAGTATTATTTAATATTGAAGAAACCCTTAGTGAGCCACAAGAACCAAGTTAAGAAACACAACAAGAACAAGAGCCAAGCAGCATATATATAATTTGAACCCTGACATCTGGAGGCTTCGTTCGGGCAGGTATCGTTGTACCTGTTACCTATCATTTGTCGTTTTTGATCAGCGAAACGAGATACTACCTTGACATATTTGAGTCTATTTAATACAATCTGTATTATTTAACCAGTGGATTAACCAGTGTACTATTTTAACCAGTATTATTATTGACACCTGGAGGCTTCGTGCGGGCAGGTACCGTGTCAGTTGTACCTATTTTTTCGTCACCTTGAAGAAGTCATTGAACTAGCCAGAGCCTGCAATTTTTTTTGCTCACTGTTTGACCTCTACACACGATTGTGACTGTTAGACACAGAAGTTTTTGATGACAACTTGTGATTCAGCACAGGATGGCATCACCATTTAAAGAGACATCACCATTTAAAGAGGCACTACTACTACTACTACTCACTTACTATTGGATTATTTTATTTAGAGACATCACCATTTAAAGGGACATCACCATTTAAAGAGGCACTACTACTACTACTACTCACTTACTATTGGATTATTTTATTTAGAGACATCACCATTTAAAGGGACATCGCCATTTAAAGAGGCACTACTACTACTCACTTACTATTGGATTATTTTATTTAGAGACATCACCATTTAAAGAGACATCACCATTTAAAGAGGCACTACTACTACTCACTTACTATTGGATTATTTTATTTAGAGACATCACCATTTAAAGAGACATCACCATTTAAAGAGGCACTACTACTACTCACTTACTATTGGATTATTTTATTTAGAGACATCACCATTTAAAGAGACATCACCATTTAAAGAGGCACTACTACTACTCACTTACTATTGGATTATTGTACATTCTAACGAGGTCAATGCGTCACTCCCCATTTTTTTTGTTGACGTCCGAAGATTCAACACGGCGTGACATCACAATTTAGAGTCATCACCTTTTAAAGGGACATCACCATTTAAAGGGACATCACTTAAAGGGACATCACCATATAAAGAGACAGGAACAAAGCCTTGCTTATGTAAGATTTGTAAAAACAAAATTTGCACAAATGTTTTGAAACTAATAAGAAAGGTTCAACATTTCATCCATTCAAAAGATTTTTTGTTGTCAAAGCTTACCCTCAACTGATATCATTTCTATTTCTACTGATGGTGCTAGGCAATGGTAGGAAGATACTAAGGCTTTCTGGCACACTTAAAACAATATGTGCCAAAAAATGTTCAAGAGAATGTGTCCTTCATTGACATTATTTCATTGCGAAACTTGGATTACTTGATTGTCATTAGTGCAGTTCATAAAATCAAAAGGAATACCTTCAATGAGAGATTATTTGCTCATCTTTGTTTAGAAGATCAAGATTATAATCATTTACACACTACTGCACTGAAGCACACTGGTTATCTAAAAGTGCATGTTTTAAATCAATTGTATGCTCTCTTTAATTTAGTGTTGGAATTCCTAGAAAGCAAAGGCTACACAATTTCATGTGTTCCAAAAATGACAATTTTCCAAGTTCCACAACTAATTTAAAACTACAAAAATTTAATCAAAACTAAAAGCATAATATTTGTATTTGTTGCAGAACTTTTTCCATACAAATAAAACGTAGGAAAAGGAGAATGTTCTTAGCTTCCAAATCTTTTAAAATTGAAAAATAGATTCTCTTTCAACAATAAATGTCTCTTCATGCAGATCTGAATTAAAGTTTTGAAGACTTAGATGTTCCCCTCTGGGTGTTGAACACTTTTGCACGTTGACAAACTCAGATCCCATATACAGTTGAATCCATCCATATTAATACAGGAGCAGCTTATTGAAATATCCGCAAATGAGAAATTTAAACCAATGTTTCAAGAAGTTGATCTCAAATTCTGGCTATGAAAATTATTCAAATTTTATATTCTGCATTATGGGTTATTGAAGTTCACTGCTTTCCAATCTTCTTGATGGCTAGAAGGGTGAGTCAGTGCCATTATAAATCTCATCACAAAAAAAGAAAGAAAGAAAGAAAACAAATAGAAATTAGTATTCTGGTTTTTTAGTTGCTACTTACAAATATTGAACTAGGCAATAAATCTCATCAGGTTCATCCAAGTTATACATTTTTAAAAATGTTAGTTGAAACAAAAATTATTATTTTAGTAAATACTTCTTCAATGAAATGTTTAATTTGTATACTATGCATTTATGTATCTTTTTCATTTGTTTTCAGTCAATGTTTTCTTTTTTTTTTTTTAAATCACATACTTTCCAGTTTGTTTACAGCAATCTATTTTTTGTTCCCCATCATTCAAAGGTCCTATGCAAGGCATCACTTTCTCATATCTTTTTGTTTTTCTACTCAATGTAGTGTTGACTTTGCTGGAAAAAAATGTATCTGCCTGTAAAGTAAGCCTTTCAGTTATTCATCCATTCCATTTCCCTACAACACACCGAGAGATGCACTTGTTCTCCCAAGATCTTCATTTCATGAATAGGTTTTTGTTGGTTTCATCAGAATCAAATATTTAGTAATGACTAAATAAGAACTTGTAGTACCAATAAACATCAGTTGTTGAGCCTATTTTTTTCCTAAAACAGTTTTGTAATTCAAAACTTTCATTGCATCTTACTTAGATTTAGACTTAGGTCCTCCCGCGCCGTTCGGCGCATTGGGAGGCAAGCTGTCTCCATAAAGATCTGTCACTGGCAATGTCTGAAGCCTCCTCCCACCTGGTGTCCACTGTTCTGAGGTCCTAAATGAAGGTGTGTCGCTAAGTAATACGAGGGCGTCCCTGTTTGCGCTTTCCTTGTTTTGGCTTCCATGTTATCGCAACTCTTGGTGTGCATAATTCATTTTGACGTAGAACATGTCCCGCAAACCTTATGCGACGCTCAGTCACAACTCACTAAGTGTTCGACTCCCAGTTCGGCATAGGATTTCCTTTTTGAGACCCGATCTGTGTAACTGACTCCCAAAATCCGTCTCAGCCATCTCTGCTGAGCCACATTTAGTCTTTTCTCAATTTTGACAGATGACTTCCACGTCTCACATGCATATGTAGCAGTTGGAATGACAATTGTGTTGAGAAGGTGTATTTTTGTCTCGAGTCCAATGGCTTGGCTAGTCCAAATAGGCTGCAGCAGCAGCTTTGGAAAATGCTCCCTGCCTTTCCTATTCGGCACTCTACATCATGGTAAGCATCTCCATCATTTGTTATGATGCTGCCAAGGTACCTGAACTTGTCCAGCTCTTCAAGCTTTGACTTGCCAAGTCTGACGGGGACACCCTTTGCCTTATATCCCACTCACATAATTTTAGTCTTATCCAAGTTTATGCGGAGGCCTATTTTGGGTGCCTCTCTGTCTAGGCTCTCCGTCATTTCTTGAATGCATTTATTTGTAGACCCGAGTAGTGCAACATGTCTGGAGAGGGGTCCTTGAATATGTAAGTTTGGTCTGGCGACAGTTGGTTAAGGGTCTCTTTAAAGTGCTCTACCCATCTTGCATCCTGTTCTTCTTTCGTTAACAATGTTTTGCCTTGCTTGTCTTTTATCTGTGCCCCATCTCGGACAATACGATGGAGGTTTGTGTCAATTCTGCTTGCAGCTGCTTGTGCCTCTTGTCCCTTCTGCTCAATCCAGTCCCGTTTATCTCGCCGACAACTTCTCTTTACTTTCAGATCTGCTTCCCTATAGGCTTCTTCCGCTAGGCTGCGATCCTGTGTTTCATTTTTCTGATCTCGTCTACGTTTGGCCTCTTTCCTCTCATCGATCAATTTCCATGTTCTGTCTTGTATCCACCGTTCCTTGTATGAACCTCGCCTCCTTCCGATAACTTCTTCCACGCACCCAATAGTGGTATCTTTGAAGTTGGCCCACTCTTCTTCAAGGGTCAATATATCTGCAAGAGCCTCAAAGAGGTTCGTTAGTTTCAATTGGAACACTGCTGCAGTATTGCCGTCTTTAAGCTTCTCTACATTAAATGGGCGGGGTTGTGTGGCTCGTTTTGGTTGGCGTTTCAATCGGAGCTTACATTTGCCACTGACAAGGTAGTGGTCTGAGCCGATATTGCTCCTCTGCGGGTCCGCACGTCTAACAGAGATGACCTTCATCGTTTGGAGATGCAAATGTAATCTATCTCGTTGAAGGTTTCTCCATTTGGTGATCTTTTTTTGTGTATTTGTTTGTGCTTAAAATATGTGTTTCCAATTGAAAGGCTGTTTGACGCGCTCGCCATTATCAATGATGTTTTCTGCAGAGCCATATGGTCCCATTACATATTCAAAGCCAATTCGGTTGGGATTGATTTTGGCATTAAAGTCTCCCATCATTAGAATTAGGTCGTGAGTAGGTGTTTCATCAAGAGTGGTTTGTAGTTGGTTATAGAAATTATCTTTGATGGTATCTTCTGCATCCTCTGTAGAGGCATATGCTTGGATGGTAGTGACTTTGATTTGCTTTGTTTGGAGTCGAGCTGTAATGATGCGGTCACTGACCGGCTTCCAAGCAATTAGCGCCATCTGCCGGTCCCAAGCCCGGGTGAAAAAGGAGGAGAATTGGCGTGGGGCTAGCGACCCCACCCTGTAAAACCACTATTGCTACAGAAACTGCAAACTCGACACATATTGAAAACTATACATGCGGCGAGGGCGGCCAAACCCTGATGACGGTGTTGGATCAAAGCCAACTGGAAGTCCAATACCCGATACATGGCAAGCCTTTCAACGCAAGGAAACCGACTCTTATAGGCACGTGGAATGTAAGAACCCTGAATCAATGCGGTAAACTGGCCCAACTTTTAAGAGAGTTTGACTCTTACCGGCTGGACATCCTTGGGATCTGCTTCGGTGGACATCAAGTGGACAAATAATCAATGATGGCAAGACAATAATATATTCAGGACATGATAAGGAGCACATTGGTTGTGTAAAATAGCAGCTTCAGCTAATTGCTTCATTGCATCATATATGTATAATTTATATATTTTTTCCCACTCATTTAGAACAAATAAACTTTTCAATGTAATTGATGTACTAATTATTTACTAAAAAAGTGACTGTTGCTGGTAACTATTTGATTACACATTTCTTTTTGTGCAGATTGTACATGAAACTATCCAGTTTGTTTTGACTCCTTTTGAAGATTTTGTAAAATATGACTTTGCATTAGCATTAAAAAATATGAAACATTTGTTCTTCTTCAAGAATACTAGGGCAGCTTAAGGGCTGTTCACATACAAGTGACTAGAGCAGTTTAAGGACTGTTCACATACAAGTGACTAGAGCAAAGACTTTTTAAATGACTAGGGCAATGTAAAGACTTTACAAGTAACTATGGCAGTGTAGAGACTTAATAAGTGACTAGGGCAGTGTATAGATTTTACTCGTGATTAGGGCAGTGTACAGACTGTACAAGTAGTTAGAAAATATTGCATATTGACACTAATGAAAAATGGAAGCAAATATATGACATGTTTGCAGTGAACAAGTTTCATACCAGTGAAACAATCTGACATTCACAACTAGATCTAAGATTTACTCTTGCCAAACTGTCTGAAAGTTACTAGCAAGTCATATAGTTTGTGGGAACTAAATAGAGACATTGACTTGTATGGAGTTAGTCTCAAATATTCATTTTTAGATTTATCTTTTTTTTTTTTTTTTTTCAGATTTTGAAACTAAATATTTCAGCTTTTCAGTTTAGTTCTTTGACTATTGTCTTGAATATCTACAAGATTGAAGAAAGCTGATCAAAATGTAGAGGCTCACCTCAAAGATTCCTTCATTTTTAACATTTTTATGTTTTTTTTTTACCACTTTCAGACGCCTGGTTGGGTTTTACCTGTTTTATAACGTGTATTTGTGTGCAATACCTGCATGCATACTCTCTCTTCACCTAGAACACAAGAGCAGGTACCAGGCACTCATTTGATTGTTGATTCTTGAGTTGATAGTTTGTAGTTATAATCGTGTGTACTCATCATTTGATGTAGTTTCTATTTCACTTGCATTCAAATAAAACAGAAATAAAAAGGTAAAATGAACCTAAAAAGTCATAAATTACTGACACAATTGGATCCAATATTTTTCAAATAATGAAATTTTAAATTAACAATTCACTTTATGCATTTGTTGTGATCAGAATTGAAACTATTTGAATAACTAGCACTCTTCAATGGAGTGAGAAATGGAAGCTACAGTGTATTTCCCCTTAACACTTTTGTTTGTCTATGACTTGATTGTATTCGGCTTGAAGTTCATGTCTCACTAGTGGATCTCCAATGGAAGAGCTTAGTGTTTAGACATTGAATGGGCTTAAGAACAAACATCTCATCACCAAAAACAAATTGAAAGCAAACCTTTCAACAGACCAGAATCCTAAACTCTTAGCATCTATCCCTATTTCAGAGTCTGTTGCTGATGATTTGAATTCTTCATTTAGACTAGGCTTACCTTTGACCTCTTGACTCTTACATGAGCTATCATTTACATGATCTGCCATTGACTGGTTCTCCCTTTGGTTGGCAGGACTGTATTGGGATGTATGTTTCTACTCACCGCATCCTTCCTACCGGCTTACATGGCGGCTTTTACTGCTGTCTGCTTGGAGAGAAAATCAAGGTATGGCAACAAAGGGAAGGCTGCTCAATGTTCATGTGGACATATACAAACCTTTTAGGAAAGTAGAAAGCATGTATTAGAAAACCTTTCAGTAACCTTTAGAACTCTTCTTTTCTTTGGTTCTCAAGTTTAATTCTATATTGATATGTGTTTTGTGGTTTTTGTTGCCCTTACTTTTCCATTTCCTCTTTACTTTCTTGTTTAAATCTGGTGTGGTAACATTGGCAGCATGTCATCAACTTTATCCTTCTGTCGCCCTGCTCCTCCCTGCATTTCTGTTTTTAGAGCCACAATTTTAAGATCAAAGTGCTGCCACTGTTTCTTAATGTATCTCTCTGTAATCCTGTATTCCAAGCTAGATTACCCATGGCTAGGTTTTACATAGTTATGGCTAAGTCTTGTGCACTAATGGCTAGATCTTACATAGTTATGGCTAAATGTCATTATGCTAATTACTAACAATCTTTTGTTCCAATTTTTCACATTTTGTTTGCTAGTCTTAGATTGCTTGATATCAGCTTCTAGTGAGATTTGAAAATTTTTTAGTTGAGTGATTTATCTCCATAGATAGGTTTAACCTAACACATACAATTCACTTTATTCACATGAAAACCTAATGTATATATTTGAGAAATAAAATGTTTATTCATTAGAAAATAATGCCTAGAAAAGCCAACACTGTTAAAAACATAAATATATTAGTTCTTATTTAACTCTTATTTTATAACTGTGACTTGTTGAAGTCTTTTCTTAGATGTTTGGCATTCACGGTGACTTTAATCAATAGATATGTAAGATTTTATATTAATAAACATGTATCATATATATTAGTAAATATGTAAGGTCTCAGAAATCTCTAACCAAATACTTATATAGAAGATTTGTCTCAATGATGTCTATAAAGCTTGAATAAACAGGCTGCACTATGTCTCAATGATGTCTATAAAGCTTGAATGAACAAGCTGCACTATTCTCAATGATGTCTATAAAGCTTGAATGAACAAGCTGCACTATGTCTCAATGATGTCTATAAAGTTTGAAGCTTGAATGAACAAAACAAGCTGCACTATGTCTCAATGATGTCTATAAAGTTTGAATGAACAAGCTGCACTATGTCTCAATGATGTCTATAAAGCTTGAATGAACAAGCTGCACTATGTCTCAATGCTGTCTATAAAGTTTGAATGAACAAGCTGCACTATGTCTTAATGCTGTCTATAAAGCTTGAATGAACAAGCTGCACTATGTCTCAATGCTGTCTATAAAGTTTGAATGAACAAGCTGCACTATGTCTCAATGCTGTCTATAAAGCTTGAATGAACAAGCTGCACTATGTCTCAATGCTGTCTATAAAGTTTGAATGAACAAGCTGCACTATGTCTTAATGCTGTCTATAAAGCTTGAATGAACAAGCTGCACTATGTCTCAATGCTGTCTATAAAGTTTGAATGAACAAGCTGCACTATGTCTCAATGATGTCTATAAAGCTTAAATAAATAGGCTGCACTATGTCTCAATGATGTCTATAAAGTTTAAATGAACAAGCTGCACTATGTCTCAATGCTGTATATAAAGTTTGAATAAACAAGCTGCACTATGTCTCAATGCTGTCTATAAAGCTTGAATGAACAAGCTGCACTGTCTCAATGATGTCTATAAAGCTTGAATAAACAAGCTGCACTATGTCTCATTGCTGTCTATAAAGCTTGAATGAACAAGCTGCACTGTCTCAATGATGTCTATAAAGCTTGAATGAACAAGCTGCACTATGTCTCAATGCTGTCTATAAAGCTTGAATGAACAAGCTGCACTATGTCTCAATGATGTCTATAAAGTTTGAATGAACAAGCTGCACTATGTCTTAATGCTGTCTATAAAGCTTGAATGAACAAGCTGCACTATGTCTCAATGCTGTCTATGAAGTTTGAATGAACAAGCTGCACTATGTCTCAATGCTGTCTATAAAGCTTGAATGAACAAGCTGCACTATGTCTCAATGATGTCTATAAAGTTTGAATGAACAAGCTGCACTATGTCTCATTGCTGTCTATAAAGCTTGAATGAACAAGCTGCACTGTCTCAATGATGTCTATAAAGTTTGAATGAACAAGCTGCACTATGTCTCAATGCTGTCTATAAAGTTTGAATGAACAAGCTGCACTATGTCTCAATGCTGTCTATAAAGTTTGAATGAACAAGCTGCACTATGTCTCATGATGTCTATAAAGCTTGAATGAACACGCTGCACTATGTCTCAATGATGTCTATAAAGTTTGAATGAACAAGCTGCACTATGTCTCAATGATGTCTATAAAGTTTGAATGAACAAGCTGCACTATGTCTCAATGCTGTGTATAAAGCTTGAATGAACAAGCTGCACTATGTCTCAATGATGTCTATAAAGCTTGAATGAACACGCTGCACTATGTCTCAATGATGTCTATAAAGTTTGAATGAACAAGCTGCACTATGTCTCAATGATGTCTATAAAGTTTGAATGAACAAGCTGCACTATGTCTCAATGATGTCTATAAAGTTTGAATGAACAAGCTGCACTATGTCTCAATGATGTCTATAAAGCTTGAATGAACACGCTGCACTATGTCTCAATGATGTCTATAAAGCTTGAATGAACAAGCTGCACTATGTCTCAATGCTGTCTATAAAGTTTGAATGAACAAGCTGCACTGTCTCAATGATGTCTATAAAGTTTGAATGAACAAGCTGCACTATGTCTCAATGATGTCTATAAAGTTTGAATGAACACGCTGCACTATGTCTCAATGATGTCTATAAAGTTTGAATGAACAAGGTGCACTATGTCTTAATGCTGTCTATAAAGCTTGAATGAACAAGCTGCACTATGTCTCAATGCTGTCTATAAAGCTTGAATGAACAAGCTGCACTATGTCTCAACTTTGTTCATTCACCCTCAGTGACATTACCACATGATGCAGTTTTAAATATGTCTTACAACTAGTCCAAAAAATATCTTGTAAACTAGTCTATAAAATATCTTGTTAACCAGTCTATAAAATATCTTGTTAACCAGTCTATAAAATATCTTGTTAACCAGTCTATAAAATATCTTGTTAACCAGTCTATAAAATATCTTGTTAACCAGTCTATAAAATATCTTGTCAATCCATTTAATTAAGAAACTATCTGAGAATGTTAGTACATACATTATTCATTCCTTAACATGACTGCATACAATATCTATTCCCTAACATGACTGCATACATTATTTATTCCCTAAATGATTACATACATTATTTATTCCCTAACATGACTGCATACATTATTTATTCCCTAAATGATTACATACATTATTTATTCCCTAAATGACTACATACATTATTTATTCACTAACATGACTACATACATTATTTATCTCCTAACATGATTTCATACATTATTTATTCCCTAACATGACTATATACAATGTTTATTCCCTAAATGACTGCATACATTATTTTTTCCCAAACATGACTATATACAATATTTATTCCCTAAATGACTACATACATTATTTATTCCCTAACATGACTACATACATTATTTATTACCTAAATGACTGCATACATTATTTATTCCCAAACATGACTATATACAATATTTATTCCCTAAATGACTACATACATTGTTCATTCCCAAACATGACTACATACGTTATTTATTCCCAAACATGATTACATACGTTATTCATTCCCAAACATGACTACATACGTTATTTATTCCCAAACATGACTATATACAATATTTATTCCCTAAATGACTACATACATTATTCATTCCCAAACATGACTACATACGTTATTTATTCCCAAACATGACTACATACGTTATTTATTCCCAAACATGACTATATACAATATTTATTCCCTAAATGACTACATACATTATTCATTCCCAAACATGACTACATACGTTATTTATTCCCAAACATGACTACATACTTTATTTATTCCCAAACATGATTACATACGTTATTTATTCCCAAACATTACTACATACGTTATTTATTCCCAAACATGACTACATACCTTATTTATTCCCAAACATAGCTACATACGTTATTCATTCCCTAAATGACTGCATACATTATTTATTCCCAAACATGACTACATACGTTATTTATTCCCAAACATGACTACATACGTTATTTATTCCCAAACATGACTACATACGTTATTTATTCCCAAACATGACTACATACCTTATTTATTCCCAAACATAGCTACATACGTTATTCATTCCCTAAATGACTGCATACATTATTTATTCCCAAACATGACTACATACGTTATTTATTCCCAAACATGACTACATACGTTATTTATTCCCAAACATGACTACATACGTTATTTATTCCCAAACATGACTACATACGTTATTTATTCCCAAACATGACTACATACGTTATTTATTCCCAAACATGACTACATACGTTATTTATTCCCAAACATAGCTACATACGTTATTCATTCCCTAAATGACTGCATACATTATTTATTCCCAAACATGACTATATACAATGTTTATTCCCTAAATGGCATCATACAATATTTATTCCCTAAATGAGTACATTATTGATTCGTTCCTAACATGACTACTTACATGAGTCATGCCTAAATATGAATGCATACATGAACTATTTCCTAACCTGACTACATACACCATTCATTCCTAAATGTCACAACATGCACACACACACACACAAATTTCTTTAAAAAAAATATTTTTTTTAAAATTATTACTGTATAGTGTCATTAAGTTTACATTTTGTTGAATATTTTTCAGACGAGGTCAGCTTGCTGTATATCTCACAAATTTAGTAAGTTTTTGTTTGGTTCCTTTTGTTGATACACAGTTCAGAATCGCTAAATACATGTAGTAGAATACTATCTATTGAAACATAAATGTATCACAATATATATTTTTGAAATTTTTTTTTACTAATTGTATTGTTCACCTCCCCCTTTCACTGTTGTAAAGCACTACCAGCATCTACACATTTAGATCTCCACCCCCTTCTCTGTTGTAAAGCACTACCAGGATCTACACATTTAGATCTCCACCCCCTTCTCTGTTGTAAAGCACTACCAGGATCTACACATTTAGATCTCCACCCCCCCTTCTCTGTTGTAAAGCACTACCAGGATCTGCACATTTAGATCTCCACCCCCCTTCTCTGTTGTAAAGCACTACCAGGATCTGCACATTTAGATCTCCACCCCCCCTTCTCTGTTGTAAAGCACTACCAGGATCTGCACATTTAGATCTCCACCCCCCCCTTCTCTGTTGTAAAGCACTATCAGGGTCTACACATTTAGATCTCCACCCCCCCCCCTTCTCTGTTGTAAGGCACTATCAGGGTCTACACATTTAGATCTCCACCCCCCCTTCTCTGTTGTAAGGCACTACCAGGATCTGCACATTTAGATCTCCACCCCCCTTCTCTGTTGCAAAGCACTACCAGGATCTACACATTTAGATCTCCACCCCCCTTCTCTGTTGTAAAGCACTACTAGGATCTGCACATTTTGATCTCCACCCCCCCTTCTCTGTTGTAAAGCACTACCAGGATCTGCACATTTAGATCTCCACCCCCCCCTTCTCTGTTGTAAAGCACTATCAGGGTCTACACATTATGATCTCCACCCCCCCCTTCTCTGTTGTAAGGCACTACCAGGATCTGCACATTTAGATCTCCACCCCCCCTTCTCTGTTGTAAAGCACTACCAGGATCTGCACATTTAGATCTCCACCCCCCTTTCTCTGTTGTAAGGCACTATCAGGGTCTACACATTTAGATCTCCACCCCCCCCTTCTCTGTTGAAAGGCACTATCAGGGTCTACACATTTAGATCTCCACCCCCTCTCTGTTGTAAGGCACTACCATGATCTGCACATTTAGATCTCCACCCCCTCTCTGTTGTAAGGCACTACCAGGATCTACACATTTAGATCTCCACCCCCTCTCTGTTGTAAGGCACTACCAGGATCTACACATTTAGATCTCCACCCTCTCTCTGTTGTAAGGCACTACCAGGATCTACACATTTAGATCTCCACCCTCTCTCTGTTGTAAGGCACTACCAGGATCTGCACATTTAGATTTCCACCCCCTCTCTGTTGTAAGGCACTACCAGGCTCTACACATTTAGATCTCCACTCCCTCTCTGTTGTAAAGCACTACCAGGATCTACACATTTAGATCTCCACCCTCTCTCTGTTGTAAGGCACTACCAGGATCTGCACATTTAGATTTCCACCCCCTCTCTGTTGTAAGGCACTACCAGGATCTACACATTTAGATCTCCATTCCCTCTCTGTTGTAAAGCACTACCAGGATCTACACATTTAGATTTCCACCCCCTCTCTGTTGTAAGGCACTACCAGGATCTACACATTTAGATCTCCACTCCCTCTCTGTTGTAAAGCACTACCAGGATCTACACATTTAGATCTCCACCCTCTCTCTGTTGTAAGGCACTACCAGGATCTACACATTTAGATTTCCACCCCCTCTCTGTTGTAAGGCACTACCAGGATCTGCACATTTAGATCTCCACCCCCTCTCTGTTTTAAGGCACTACCAGGATCTACACATTTAGATTTCCACCCCCTCTCTGTTGTAAGGCACTACCAGGATCTACACATTTAGATCTCCACCCCCTCTCTGTTGTAAGGCACTACCAGGATCTATACATTTAGATCTCCACCCCCTCTCTGTTGTAAGGCACTACCAGGATCTACACATTTAGATCTCCACCCCCTCTCTGTTGTAAGGCACTACCAGGATCTACACATTTAGATCTCCACCCCCTCTCTGTTGTAAGGCACTACCAGGATCTATACATTTAGATCTCCACCCCCTCTCTGTTGTAAGGCACTACCAGGATCTACACATTTAGATCTCCACCCCCTCACTGTTGTAAGGCACTACCAGGATCTATACATTTAGATCTCCACCCCCTCTCTGTTGTAAGGCACTACCAGGATCTATACATTTAGATCTCCACCCTCTCTCTGTTGTAAGGCACTACCAGGATCTACACATTTAGATCTCCACCCCCTCTCTGTTTTAAGGCACTACCACGATCTATACATTTAGATCTCCACTCTCTCTCTGTTGTAAGGCACTACCAGGATCTACTCTTTTAGATCTCCACCCCCTCTCTGTTGTAAGGCACTACCAGGATCTACACATTTAGATCTCCACCCCCTCTCTGTTGTACGGCACTACCAGGATCTACTCTTTTAGATCTCCACCCCCTCTCTGTTGTAAGGCACTACCAGGATCTGCACATTTAGATCTCCACCCCCTCTCTGTTGTAAGGCACTACCAGGATCTACACATTTAGATCTCCACCCTCTCTCTGTTGTAAGGCACTACCAGGATCTACACATTTAGATCTCCACCCCCTCTCTGTTGTAAGGCACTACCAGGATCTACACATTTAGATCTCCACCCCCTCTCTGTTGTAAGGCACTACCAGGATCTACACATTTAGATCTCCACCCCCTCTCTGTTGTAAGGCACTACCAGGATCTACACATTTAGATCTCCACCCCCTCTCTGTTGTAAGGCACTACCAGGATCTACTCTTTTAGATCTCCACCCCCTCTCTGTTGTAAGGCACTACCAGGATCTACACATTTAGATCTCCACCCCCTCTCTGTTGTAAGGCACTACCAGGATCTACACATTTAGATCTCCACCCCCTCTCTGTTGTAAGGCACTACCAGGATCTACACATTTAGATCTCCACCCCCTCTCTGTTGTAAGGCACTACCAGGATCTACACATTTAGATCTCCACCCCCTCTGTCTGTTGTAAGGCAATACCAGGATCTACACATTTAGATCTCCACCCCCTCTCTGTTGTAAGGCACTACCAGGGTCTACACATTTAGATCTCCAGCCCCTCTCTGTTGTAAGGCACTACCAGGATCTACTCTTTTAGATCTCCACCCCCTCTCTGTTGTAAGGCACTACCAGGATCTACACATTTAGATCTCCACCCCCTCTCTGTTGTAAGGCACTACCAGGATCTACACATTTAGATCTCCACCCCCTCTCTGTTGTAAGGCACTACCAGGATCTGCACATTTAGATCTCCACCCCCTCTCTGTTGTAAGGCACTACCAGGATCTACACATTTAGATCTCCACCCCCTCTCTGTTGTAAGGCACTACCAGGATCTACTCTTTTAGATCTCCACCCCCTCTCTGTTGTAAGGCACTACCAGGATCTATACATTTAGATCTCCACCCCCTCTCTGTTGTAAGGCACTACCAGGATCTGCACATTTAGATCTCCACCCCCTCTCTGTTGTAAGGCACTACCAGTATCTACACATTTAGATCTCCACCCCCTCTCTGTTGTAAGGCACTACCAGGATCTGCACATTTAGATCTCCACCCCCTCTCTGTTGTAAGGCACTACCAGGATCTACACATTTAGATCTCCACCCCCTCTCTGTTGTAAGGCACTACCAGGATCTACTCTTTTAGATCTCCACCCCCTCTCTGTTGTAAGTGTTCAGGCTTCCGCGCGGTGTTGATGCTTGTAGATAGATCTAGTGTAGATCTACGTTTGACTGGAGGTACTACCGAACTCAAAACTACTTCAGTAACACCGGCGAAAAGCCGAAACAAACAAAATATGTAGTCGACGCTGATGCTGTTTACAAATCCATTTAATTACTAAGAAGGGAATCGTCCTATGTCAACTATGTCCGTTAATCCGTATCTATATTCTACTGCTCTACACAAAGCATCCTCTTTCTAGCGTCACTAAGAGCGTTCTTGTTTTTTAAAGATCTGTCACGTCATTTGTCGCTAAGTAAAACTTTCCCCTTATTCCCGAAACAAATAACTAATTCCTAATCATGTCATAACAACTCCTCCCCCTCCCGCTAAAAAAAATTGCCAGTCAATTTTTTATCTACTGTCTTAGTCTTACATTGTGCAAGGGCCAAAATGTAGGGAAACATAAAAGACAACACAACTTGAGTCTTGATTTCGGTTTCAACTTCTTCATCATTGTCCCAAACTCAAGTTGATCTGAACACATATTTCCCTCAACTGTCACCAAGTGCTACTGTCCAATGTGATGTGCCATAGGTGGCCGCCGACATAGTCCGTATATCCATACTTTATCACATCACATTCCAGAGGTTCCACCACTTTCCCTCACACGTCAGGACAGACATTTTACCTAATATGACAAATTGACATTTATCAATAATCATTCTCCCACTATACACCTAACGTTCGTTCGGGCATTTACAAGTGTATTTTTTTTTCTCTCTCCACTTACTTGACCCAGCGCGACCTAACTCTTTACTGATGTATGATCATGATCAACAACAAGGAATAACTTCTAAAACTTACTTTCTCTTGATATCAATACCTCGTCGCCTTATAAATGCCCTATCTATTCATACGTCCATACATACAATTCATACATATTAATATTCATACATAATAAATAACTAACATGAGTCAATCTAATACTAACTAATACTACAACAACATAATACCCATCTGATTATGACTACTAGCCAAATCAATTAATTAAGAATAAACAATTTAAATAAAATCCAACTTATTTACACTACGGTTGTATAGTGTTATGTTTCACAGGCTATCTACACGACCCATACATTTGTTCTCTCCAACTGGAGTTAACATCTCTTCTTACACCACTATAGCCCGCGTGTTTCCTTCTTCCTCTGTATGACGTGCGCTTACCGCTACCACAGTCATCGCTTCTATCATCAATGTCGGATACAGACCTGTGCCTCCTATCCGAACTCGCAATCTTCTGTTCAGATTGTTCTGCCCTACTCCAACAGTCTTTAGCGATGTGCCCATGTTTATGGCAGTTAAAACAAATTCTGTCCTTTCTAAGTTTGTTTCGCCTCATGTTGCCATACCTGTTTGTCCCACTTCTAACCTGTTTGTCAGAAGCGTCTCTGACACCTGCTACATTTCCAAGTAAAACATCTCTAGATAACCTCGGCATGGCTACCCCTTCACAATACCCTGTGTACAATGGAGATCGAAGGAACACTTTGCACGCTTCGAACCTCTTAACTGCGCCGTCTGCCAATCTGACTGATTTGGTATAGCCTAAATAATCATTGGACTTAACTAATCCCCCTCTAACCGCGAGTGTACTGCTAGCTGTGTCCCGGATCACATTTACCTGTTTATTATTTATCATGCCCGGATATAATTTAAATCTATCTTCCCCACAATCAACGTAGTTAATTTCTTCATCTGGTTCACTATCTCCATTATCCTGTTCCCTACCTTGAATGTTCCTCACAAAATTAACCCTATCTGGTGGCCGATTGTCCCTCTCTTGTCTACGGTTTCCTTGATTACCTCTCCTATCACTAGTGCCACTATTATCCTGTGTATTCCTATTGCCAGCTCCATTCCCTCTATGTTTCCTACACTGGTATGCCATGTGTCCCTTTTCCTGACAGTTAAAACATGTAACCTCCCTAAGGTTTCTATCACTTGCTTTAGGTCTATCTATTCTCCTATCATAACTTTCCCTGCCATTGTTTTCATTTTCCCAGGATCTATCCTTTATGCCATCATAACTATCCCGACCATTGTTCCCACGTTCCCTGGACCTATCATTTCTCCTACCATAGGTGTCCCTATCACTAACATCATTCCTTCTACAATACTCCCTATCATTGCTATCATTTCCCTTTACATAATTTACCAGGTCAATAACTTTTTTGTGGTCTCTAACTGAAAGTGGGTTGTTTGGATAAGCATTCTTAAAGATCCTAATAATTTCTACCAAGTCTTCAATTACCTTAGGGTTTCTCTCTTTTATAAAAGACTGTAGCTGAGGGTCGCATTTATTGATAAAATTGTCAACCAGAATAAAGTTCCTCAACCCCTCGTAGGTGTTCTCCACATTTTCGAATCCGAGCCATTTAGTGAAGAAGTCCTTCTCTGAGTTGATAGTTGTTTGTGGATCAACTTGGCTGGATGGAGTGTTTTCGTAATACTTCTTTCGGAATGTTGCCGCGTTGTGCCCGTATGCGTTTAGCAGTTCCTTCTTTAGCACCTGATAGCTATTTTGCATCGAGTGATCGTGGTTCTGGCAAATCGTGAGGGCTTTACCATGCACGAAGTCCAACAAGATTTCGGACCACTCCCTCTCTTGGACATTAAACTTTGCTAGTTTAATCTCAAAGCGTTTAAGATAGTCGCCGATGTCGTCCTTATCTTCCGCAAAAGGTTGTATTTTCTTTTTCATCCATGCGGCGCTACTATGGCTTTCTATGTTGGCACTATTGTTGCTGTTCCCTTCGATGGGCACACTTACACCAGCCTCTATCCTCATCTGCTCAACTTGAATTCTCACTTTTCTGTCCGCCTCTTTCTCGATGCGTTCCGCTTCTCTGACTTTTTCCCGTTCTACACGGTCTGCCTCTTCTTTTTCTTTTTCTCTGGCTCTTTCAGCTTCTCTGACTCGTTCCCGCTCTCTGCGATCTGCTTCTTCTTTTTCCTTTTCTCTGGCCTTTTCCGCTTCTCTAACCTTCTCTCTCTCTAGGCGTTCTGCTTCTGCCTTTTCCTTTTCTCTGGCCTTTTCCGCTTCCCTAACCTTCTCTCTCTCTAGGCGTTCTGCTTCTGCCGCCACCATCTGCTGCACATAGGCAGTTAGTTCTTTGCCTCGCAGTTCTAATTCTGTCTTGGCTTCATGAATTAGCTTTTTTCTAAATTCTTCTAGGTCGTAACCTGAAGTAGTTGCCATATTCCTTATTTGTTACTTTATCCTACTTTATGGTACCTCTTATACCAACAAACAAAACCCTTGGCGTCTAACTACCAACTTAGACTAATAACCACTTCTACCCTTTCTCAAGATACACTTAGTATCCTTGGTACAAGTGTGTAGGCTACACTTTGACCCGACTGAATACGATGTGCGACACACGCACCCTCAACCGACACCGTGTTACTCAACACGAGTGGCCGGTAAATAGACCAACCTGTCTATTTACAAATACTAAAATTACAACTGGGCAATCAGGCTTCACCTCGATTGTTCCCCAGATCTAGTCTAGATTACGCTAGATCTTAGTTAGTTACTTCTTACCTGCTTTCACAGCCAGGAGTGTATATAACTTACAACTCATACAAATAAACTATGAAAATAAACTTAAATACGATAAACCCCAAACTATAGATCTAGTTTTAATGAATGAGACTTTCGTCTGACAGTAAGACTTAAGACGGGAGTATTGCAAACAATTAATACATGACGTTACTAAAAAAAAATGCTTAACTAAATGATTCACACTCACATACAGGACGCATTAACAGCTAAACATATATATGGACCTCTTGCTAGATTACACCTAATTTTAAGGATATCCCCAATCCACCACGATTTAACCTGGTAGTGATAATCTAGCGAGTGGTCACTTCCCTACAGACTCTAATTATTCTAAGGAGAAAGTAGTTAAATAACACTTGACTTATCTGTCTAAGGAGCGGTGATAACTCCACAGTCAGTCTCGGGTCCACTCTTCCTACGCTAATGTCTGTCCCGGCGGCAAGGCTCACGGCGATGTCTTCCCTAGCGGTGAGACAAGAACAACGAACGTTTCGGCTCTCCAAGGTCCTCCGGTACTGGTCTGCAATGGCTCCGGTTCTTCGGTGGTACGGCGTCTGGTTCTGGTGTTCACGGTGATCTGTCGTCTGGCTCCGGTTCGTCGGTGGCGTAGAGTCCGGTTCCGGCTGCTGGTTCCGACGCAGGTACGGTGGTTCCAGGTGGTCGTCTGTGCAAAATGAATCTGGAACGGTCCAACTATTGACACAGCGACAAAGTCAAAGTCCAGTGCTAAACTACCGGCTATCTGGCTATCTAACGTGTAGCACAGAATTCAGCCGAGCTGTAGATCAAATTAGCACTACTGTACTTAAGTGCCGTAAGCAGTACGATGTCTCCTACGTCAAAAGTTCTTTGGCGTGACCCCAACGGTCGATCTTGGCCTTGCAGAAGGTGACCTTCACGTTCGTTCTCACTATGCCGGGCAGGCGATATCTCTTCAGTACGGAATCGACAGGACGGTTTTCTTCCCTTCCACAGAACTGTAGCCTTCTCGATACAGGCTTCAATACGATGCCATAACGTATGGGCGTTTACAAATCACAACTGTAGATCTAGATCTTTATTTCGTTACCTCCTAGTTCTACGAGTCCAGGATCTCACTGGCTTTCCTTCGCCGACGTGGCTGTATAATCAGGGTCTAGCTGCAGACTAGGCCGATGACGTTAACTTCTGCCTCCTCCTAACAGAGGGCTTCTATTCTTCTTGATGTTGCTGCCAGTAAGCTCCGAGTCGGGGGTCGCCACGTTGTTCAGGCTTCCGCGCGGTGTTGATGCTTGTAGATAGATCTAGTGTAGATCTACGTTTGACTGGAGGTACTACCGAACTCAAAACTACTTCAGTAACACCGGCGAAAAGCCGAAACAAACAAAATATGTAGTCGACGCTGATGCTGTTTACAAATCCATTTAATTACTAAGAAGGGAATCGTCCTATGTCAACTATGTCCGTTAATCCGTATCTATATTCTACTGCTCTACACAAAGCATCCTCTTTCTAGCGTCACTAAGAGCGTTCTTGTTTTTTAAAGATCTGTCACGTCATTTGTCGCTAAGTAAAACTTTCCCCTTATTCCCGAAACAAATAACTAATTCCTAATCATGTCATAACATAAGGCACTACCAGGATCTATACATTTAGATCTCCACCCCCTCTCTGATGTAAGGCACTACCAGGATCTGCACATTTAGATCTCCACCCCCTCTCTGTTGTAAGGCACTACCAGGATCTACACATTTAGATCTCCACCCCATCTCTGTTGTAAGGCACTACCAGGATCTACACATTTAGATCTCCACCCCCTCTCTGTTGTAAGGCACTACCAGGATCTACACATTTAGATCTCCACCCCCTCTCTGTTGTAAGGCACTACCAGGATCTACACATTTAGATCTCCACCCTCTCTCTGTTGTAAGGCACTACCAGGATCTACACATTTAGATCTCCACCCCCTCTCTGTTGTAAGGCACTACCAGGATCTACACATTTAGATCTCCACCCCCTCTCTGTTGTAAGGCACTACCAGGATCTACACATTTAGATCTCCACCCCCTCTGTCTGTTGTAAGGCAATACCAGGATCTACACATTTAGATCTCCACCCCCTCTCTGTTGTAAGGCACTACCAGGGTCTACACATTTAGATCTCCAGCCCCTCTCTGTTGTAAGGCACTACCAGGATCTACTCTTTTAGATCTCTACCCCCTCTCTGTTGTAAGGCACTACCAGGATCTACACATTTAGATCTCCACCCCCTCTCTGTTGTAAGGCACTACCAGGATCTACACATTTAGATCTCCACCCCCTCTCTGTTGTAAGGCACTACCAGGATCTACACATTTAGATCTCCACCCCCTCTCTGTTGTAAGGCACTACCAGGATCTACACATTTAGATCTCCACCCCCTCTCTGTTGTAAGGCACTACCAGGATCTACACATTTAGATGTTTGCCCCTCCCCCCCCCCCCCCACCTCCTTTTTTTTCCTCTTCCAATCCCCGAAAGTTATTTTTTTGTTCTGTTTTGTATAGTGTTGACTTACTACTGTAGATTCTAACATAAACCAGAGCAGCAGTGGCAGTAAAGGTCAACTTGTCTTACTACCAGACCCCTCTTCCCCTTCTTTTCCAGTACCTGTCAGACATGTCTCCCTGACATCTATTCACATGTCATGAAACGCTGGCTAATTATCTCAGCTTGGCCATTACACCTATCAGTGGAAATATCAAAGTTCAGGGTGCAATGACATCTGAACTTGTACACGAGAATGTTAGTTTAGCCTCGACCTAGACCCACTTAGTAGCGTTCAATATAGGCAAACCATCTAATGCATTAAGGAATGTTAGATGACCTCAAGACCTGGACCATTTACTAGTTTTTGATTTAGTATAGATTTAAAAAAAAATAAACATACCGGATTGGATGGGGCTGATACAAGCAGGAACTCTATTGATGTTTATTTACAAGAACTCTACCTATTGCATATATAAGTATACCAGTAGGCCAACCTCTAAACACATTTTCCTGTCTATATCCATGTGAGTCCATCATGGGGTTCTGTATGTAAACCTGACTACATTGCTCAAATAGCAGCCTTGAATAAGTCTTGTTTATGCTATGAGTTGAATAGAAGAACATGTGTGACAAATCACAGCTTGTTTTTGTTGTCAGGCCCTAGAGACAGGATATCGCATGCTGGTAGAGAGACAACTGATCACTCCAGTACATAACGGCGAGGTAAGTGTTACTTCTTAGAGACTACAGCATTGACATCCAGGTACCAGACATACTGTACATACACACATAACCTTTGAACTTCATCCGGATGCAGTTATAATGTGAAATCAAGAAAACAATTAGGACAGTTATTTGTATGCTGTATAGAAGCTGCAATTGTAGGCTATATTAAAACTCTTTTGTGTAAGCACCACTATGTACTTGTTTGTTCTCTTGAAATGTGCGATAGATAACCCAAACTCTGTTCATTGTTAATATTCCCGAGTTCCTTAGTAAAACATACTCTACTGGCATCCACAATATCAAAGTCTTGGTCTTGACCACTCACTCATAAAAGTAGTTTCCCTTTCAGACCTAGCGATCTGTGGGGCAGATAATGTAAAGATCAGGGGTGCTCTAAAAATCCCAAAATTCAAAATCCCAGTCTTCACCCCCCCCCCCACTCACTCATAATAATCACTAATTCTTGTTACTTGCCATGGACGATAAAATAGTAACCTTTTATCTCTTACTTTGTATGTAGGACAGCTAGGACATTAAGATCTAGGACAGCAAGGACATTTAGATCTAGGACAGCTGAAATACTAAAATGTTATCTCTTACTTTGGATGTAGGACAGCTGAAATACTAAAATGTTATCTCTTACTTTGGATGTAGGACAGCTGAAATACTAAAATGTTATCTCTTACTTTGGATGTAGGACAGCTAAAATACTAAAATGTTATCTCTTACTTTGTATGTAGGACAGCTAAAATACTAAAATGTTATCTCTTACTTGGATGTAGGACAGCTAAAATGTTATCTCTTACTTTGGATGTAGGACAGCTAAAATACTAAAATGTTATCTCTTACTTTGGATGTAGGACAGCTGAAATACTAAAATGTTATCTCTTACTTTGGATGTAGGACAGCTAAATACTAAAATGTTATCTCTTACTTTGGATGTAGGACAGCTAAAATACTAAAATGTTATCTCTTACTTGGATGTAGGACAGCTAAAATACTAAAATGTTATCTCTTACTTTGGATGTAGGACAGCTAAAATACTAAAATGTTATCTCTTACTTTGGATTTAGGACAGCTAAAATACTAAAATGTTATCTCTTACTTTGGATGTAGGACAGCTAAAATACTAAAATGTTATCTCTTACTTTGGATGTAGGACAGCTAAAATGTTATCTTTTTTTTTGGATGTAGGACAGCTGAAATACTAAAATGTTATCTCTTACTTTGGATGTAGGACAGCTAAAATACTAAAATGTTATCTCTTACTTTGGATGTAGGACAGCTGAAATACTAAAATGTTATCTCTTACTTTGGATGTAGGACAGCTGAAATACTAAAATGTTATCTCTTACTTTGGATGTAGGACAGCTAAAATACTAAAATGTTATCTCTTACTTTGGATGTAGGACAGCTAAAATACTAAAATGTTATCTCTTACTTTGGATGTAGGACAGCTAAAATACTAAAATGTTATCTCTTACTTTGGATTTAGGACAGCTAAAATACTAAAATGTTATCTCTTACTTTGGATGTAGGACAGCTAAAATGTTATCTTTTTTTAAAATGTAGGACAGCTGAAATACTAAAATGTTATCTCTTACTTTGGATGTAGGACAGCTAAAATGTTCTCTCTTACTTTGGATGTAGGACAGCTGAAATACTAAAATGTTATCTCTTACTTTGGATGTAGGACAGCTGAAATACTAAAATGTTATCTCTTACTTTGGATGCAGGACAGCTAAAATATTATCTCTTACTTTGGATGTAGGACAGCTGAAATACTAAAATGTTATCTCTTACTTTGGATGTAGGACAGCTGAAATACTAAAATGTTATCTCTTACTTTGGATGTAGGACAGTTAAAATACTAAAATGTTATCTCTTACTTTGGATGTAGGACAGCTAAAATACTAAAATGTTATCTCTTACTTTGGATGTAGGACAGCTAAAATACTAAAATGTTCTCTCTTACTTTGGATGTAGGACAGCTAAAATACTAAAATGTTATCTCTTACTTTGGATGTAGGACAGCTAAAATACTAAAATGTTATCTATTACTTTGGATGTAGGACAGCTAAAATACTAAAATGTTATCTCTTACTTTGGATGTAGGACAGCTGAAATACTAAAATGTTATCTCTTACTTTGGATGTAGGACAGCTAAAATACTAAAATGTTATCTCTTACTTTTAATGTAGGACAGCTGAAATACTAAAATGTTATCTCTTACTTTGGATGTAGGACAGCTAAAATGTTATCTCTTACTTTGGATGTAGGACAGCTAAAATACTAAAATGTTATCTCTTACTTTGGATGTAGGACAGCTGAAATACTAAAATGTTATCTCTTACTTTTGACGTAGGACAGCTAAAATACTAAAATGTTATCTCTTACTTTGGATGTAGGACAGCTAAATTACTAAAATGTTATCTCTTACTTTGGATGTAGGACAGCTGAAATACTAAAATGTTATCTCTTACTTTGGATGTAGGACAGCTGAAATACTAAAATGTTATCTCTTACTTTGGATGTAGGACAGCTGAAATACTAAAATGTTATCTCTTACTTTGGATGTAGGACAGCTAAAATACTAAAATGTTATCTCTTACTTTGGATGTAGGACAGCTAAAATACTAAAATGTTATCTCTTACTTTGGATGTAGGACAGCTAAAATACTAAAATGTTATCTCTTACTTTGGATGTAGGACAGCTAAAATACTAAAATGTTATCTCTTACTTTGCATCTAGGACAACTAAGCCATTTTCAAGATCAAAACCGCGGTGGTTAAATTATCCAAAAAACGATTCTGCATTTGCAGTTTCTTCCAACAATGTCTTTGAAAGCCGACATTTGAATGTCTAAAGTACAACAAAATAATTCCTTCCTCTTAAGTACCGGTGTGACTTATTCAAACTTTTGTGGTGCGTCACTTTCTTGTATACGTTCGAAAGTTTGTTAATAAAGTTGTATTTGTTCGCAGATCTAGATCGTAAATGTCATTCTTAAATTGTCAGAGTGAAAGTCAGAGATTATCCTTAAACCATTGTGATTATAAAATGTGTTTTTACATTTGTATGAACAACCTCAGGAACAAAAGTCAGATTATTTGCAGACGATTGCATAATATATAGAACAATAAAAACAACACAAGACACAGATTTTACAAAGAGAATTAGATGAATTACAGAAATGGGAATCAAATTGGAGCATGTCTTTCCACCCAGAAAAATGTCAGTTGTTAAGAGTAACAAAAAAAAATAAAACAAATTAATTCCACTTATCTTATTTATGGCAAACCAGTAACACAGACTAAAAACGCAAAATACCTAGGTGTTATAATAAATGAAAAACTTTCATGGAATCCACATATTGATAAAACTATATAAAAAAATCAAGCAAAGCATTAGGGTTTATTAAAAGAAATTTCTATAAATCAAATAAGAACATAAAACTAAAATGTTATTTATTTAACCTTGGTTAGGCCAATAATAGAATATACATCCTCCGTTTGGGACCCCTCAACTCAAGATAACATTAAGAAACTGAAACAAACACAAAATAGAGCAGTGAGAGATTCATAACAAACAAATATTCACACTTAACTAGAGTAACACCTTTAGTAAAATCACTAAATTTAGAAAGCCTTCAGGACAGAAGACTCAAAAGTAAAGTAGCATTATACATAAAACACTGAACCATAATCTTCAAATACAAAAACAAAATTTAATAAAATACTCTGAAAGACACACAAATAAAGGCACATTCCTCCTCTCATATGCTAGGACAAATTTGTACAAATACTCCTTCTTCCCTAGTGCTATTAGAGCATGGAATGGGTTGCCTGAGCTAGCCAGAAAAACCAGTGAGTTGGCAGAATTTAAGTCATTGGTTAATATGCATGACTAAATGCATGACGCGTAGGATGTAATCATCTTCTTTTTTGAAGTAACGTCTGTATTATATAAGATAACAATTTTAAAACAACTAGATTTAGATCTACAAGTAGTCCTTTATTCTAAAGCAAAATTAAAATCCATAAAAATGGTACAGAGAATATAAGGACCTATTAAAAATGTGAGTGTGTGTACATGTGTGTGTGTGTGTGGGGGGGAGATGGGGTGTATACTACACTTTGTAATGAAGGGTTATTCTAAATAAGCTGCCTCTCTAGATCTCCGACTAACCAAACCAAAGATGTCAGAGTACATGAAGTTACAAACAGAGCTAGTATTGTAATACACGAAGTTCCAAACAGAGCTAGTATTGTAATACACCCAAACAGAGCTAGTATTGTAATACATGAAGTTCCAAACAGAGCTAGTATTGTAATACATGAAGTTCCAAACAGAGCTAGTATTGTAATACATGAAGTTCCAAACAGAGCTAGTATTGTAATACATGAAGTTCCAAACAGAGCTAGTATTGTAATACATGAAGTTCCAAACAGAGCTAGTATTGTAATACATGAAGTTCCAAACAGAGCTAGTATTGTAATACATGAAGTTCCAAACAGAGCTAGTATTGTAATACATGAAGTTCCAAACAGAGCTAGTATTGTAATACATGAAGTTCCAAACAGAGCTAGTATTGTAATACATGAAGTTCCAAACAGAGCTAGTATTGTAATACATGAAGTTCCAAACAGAGCTAGTATTGTAATACATGAAGTTCCAAACAGAGCTAGTATTGTAATACATGAAGTTCCAAACAGAGCTAGTATTGTAATACATGAAGTTCCAAACAGAGCTAGTATTGTACTACTGGCTGGTTCACTGAAGGCTTCAAAAGTGTATAGTGTTGGGGGGAGCGGGCGGTTCATTAAAGAGTGTATATGTGTGTTTGGGGGGGGGGTATTAGAATGCAGGGAGATAAAGAAGACTACAACTGATGGGCCTAAGAAGTGTTTGTGCATACTCTATAACAGATTGGGGGGGGGGGATTTGTGGGTCGTTCGAATGAAGGATGAAAGGGACAAAAATAAAGAGGATTTATAGCATTTTAAGGCTAGAGAATTGTGTTAGCTGTGGGCTAGTAATGCGGGCCGTTTTAGTGATGGATTTAAAAGTGTTCAAGGTGATATACACACATACACCAACAATTCAACAGTAGCGTAGTACGTGTATCAGGTAGAGCTATGCGCTTTTAGAATTCAATGGCAGACGTTTCATTAGATTATACACTGGCCAAAGTGATGGGTCGAAGAAGTGTTTGTGTATACTCTATAACAGAGGCCCTTTGTTTGTAGAATGAAAGAAACAAAAAAAAAAGACAGAGAATTCGGGGGGGGGGGGGGCTAGAAAATTGTGTTGGGGTGAAGGAACGTTGTAGTGATGGGTTTCAGAGTGGTCTGGGCAAAATACCCGCCACATTCATGGCAATGTCTTCCATTCTGAACAGATTCAGGAGGCGTTCAGTGTTTCACATGACAATGCAGACCCAGTTGCGACCTGCATATTCTCCAGCATCTCGTGCAGACCAAGCCGTTGTCCGCTGACGGTTATATTTAAGTTTTCTTTTCGTCTTCTGCGCCTGTCTTCAATAATGGCGTCTCTTAAAGTCTCAAATGTGTGTCCAGCGGCCTTTGTGAGAACTCTCAGTCTCTTTCAGAGACCCTCTGTTGCCAGCTACTTTCCTCTATGTCAGTGAGGGCGAAATGGTGAACTTTATAGCACTGAAGGCTGAAGGGGGGGGGGGTGAGCACTTCTGTTACGCGGTCCTCCTTTAATCTCGCCAAAGGAGATCGCCTATTAGCATGCGGTCGTCATCATAAGTGTCCGACCCAGCTCAGCTGTCCGAATGGTAATTAGTGCTTTTATACTGTCCACACCGGCCTCTAGCAGAACATGGTTATTATAATGTAGTCTTGTCAGCGTCTGACCATCATGAAGTGAAGGCACCTTTGTTGAAAGCGTTTGAGGACCCGTTAATGCCTTCGATAGAGCACACAGGTCTCAGAGCCACACAAAAAGTGTGGTGAGAACCACTGCTTTATAAACATTGATTTTTGTTGCCAGGCGAAGAAACCTATTCCGCCATACTCTCAGTCTGGTCGCCTCAAACATATATAGTATACCAACAATAGAGTAGCACGGGTATCAGCTAGTGTGTTCTAAAGCCTGAATGTGCTTCATTGTTATGAGCGAATGTTTAAAAATGTAATTCCTAATCAGCAAAGAATAAAAGAAACCAAAAAAACCTCTGTAAATACTCCAGATAGAAGGCTTTCAACACCTCTCTAGTCTACTAGCTCATTCACATTTCACTCTTTCATTGAACAAAAGGTAAGAAGTGCACATTTTTATTGTTCCTGCTAATAGCGTCTCGCACTGAACCAGGCGTACTACTCCAATATATAGATCTGCATGCGCACGACAATAAACATCCCTAACTATCTGACATTATAATGTAGTCTTGCGCCTCATGTCTCCACACTACTAACCTGACAACGACAGGTAATAGAAGGGACTGTTATTGTTAAGATAGGAAATAGGAAGTTTCTGTGTCAAATAATAAGTTGTCATTGTAATGAGAGAATTCACATTTAAATCAGTCATTAAGGATGTGAGAGAGCTATGTGGTGTCTCAAGCAAGATTCTAGATCTAAGAGAGCCTGTTCATCTACAACACGGTTTTCACTAGTGTCTCAGAGTTAAGATTACTAGGCTAATGTCAACAAGACAAGTCCATTAATTCTTCTTAAACATGGGCCAGCCAGTTCCCTCCCCTTGTCGTCCAGCAATCAGCTTTTCATTTGACCGTAATAAACTGTCATTTCCAAGGCGCACATCAAACTCTTTGTGGTCTGTCAAGTCCGTCCACTTCACTGGCTAGTCATGTGACCTCCGGATACAACACGTGACTAGGAGCTCTTTGATCTTGCTCTTTAATTTCGCTGTCTCAATAATTAGCTTTCTTAGAGTTTTTTTTTTGCGCGAGCTTTGTACAACGTGGTTTTGAAAGCGCGTGCTGCCCGATGTTAGGTTGGTCCTAAAACATGTTCAGTTGACAACAACTTGCTTCTATGCATAGGACAGAGTCCAGTCTAGGTATATTTCATTTAGGACCAATGTACATCTTATTGGGTTCAACCAATGTACATCTTGTTGGGTTCAACCAATGTACATCTTATTGGATTCAACCAATGTACATCTTGTTGGATTCAACCAATGTACATCTTGTTGGATTCAACCAATGTACATCTTATTGGATTCAACCAATGTACATCTTATTGGATTCAACCAATGTACATCTTGTTGGGTTCAACCAATGTACATCTTGTTGGATTCAACCAATGTACATCTTGTTGGATTCAACCAATGTACATCTTATTTGATTCAACCAATGTACATCTTGTTGGGTTCAACCAATGTACATCTTATTGGATTCAACCAATGTACATCTTGTTGGGTTCAACCAATGTACATCTTATTGGATTCAACCAATGTACATCTTGTTTAAATGAAGGAGTCTTTTTTTGAGTCCTTCAGTTGACCTATTTAATTTCATGTGTTCCCAATTCTCTCCTTGAAATGACCAAGTTAGGTTGACATGTTGTTGGACTAAATCTCTTACAATGTCGTACTAGCTCCATGCTTCAGTTACTTGTCAGTTTAGGGGAAAAGCAGAGGCGGTTGAACGTTGTGCTGGCCACGTGACGTATTCGTTAACTGTGGGCCACAGAAACAGATGACGACATGGCCTAAATTGTGCCGATATGCCAAAAAACCCAAATACAGAAACAGATGGCCTTGACATCATTTGCCCTATAGTTGCAAGGTGTGAAAGGGGAACTTTACTAACTTACTTTCTTGTGTATACAAGCTAATATGTCATTGCTTCACATTGATCTCTCTGCGAAGACTAACAGAGATAGTGCGTGGCATTGCTTCACATTGATCTCTCTGCGAAGACTGACAGAGATAGTGCGTGAATATAAAGTGTCAAAACGTGGTGCTTAAAAAATAGTTCTATTGGTCACATGTTTGCTAAGCATTGTCACGTGATTTAAATATGCGCTGTAAGCCTTTTCTTTTATATTGAGTGTTTGTTTGAACCAGACGAGAATGACGTCACACACATTTGTGCTCAAAGGAGACTTGTTATTTATATTTACATTTTATGTCGAGTCCTAGGTCTAGGTTTCTACTGGACTGAAGAGGTCAAGGTCATCTGACCTACTACGGTAAACGTCATTGTATTTGTGGCTGGTACAGCATCACACGACATAGTGCATTGACTTTATTGAATCTCCCCAAACCAAAGTTTCAACTAATTTCTTTTAGCCAAAGACATTAGACTGAGTTTAAACTCAAAACTCATTTCTTTTAGCCAAAGACATTAGACTGAGTTTAAATTCATTTCTTTTAGCCAAAGACATTAGACTGAGTTTAAACTCATTTCTTGTAGCTGATAACGCTATTTTCAAAAATCACGTGACCAAAGCCTCTGACTTTGGAACTTCTTTACTTTGAATATGTTCAGGTCTTGACACAAAACTATTTCCAATTTGACGTCTGTAACAAAATAAGTGGCTATTTACCCAATGGCACACAGTAAGTGAATAGAATCACCCCGATCCTTTATTAGTTCACCATTGCACTAGGACTGCTGTCGAGAAGGAGAGAGGCACCTACTTGTTAGAAGGCCCCACTTCCTCCCATGTAGGGCAAGGCGCCCCTCTATCACTGACTAATAGGAACACGATGCATATAGACCTGCCAGCTGAATTTTTTTTAAGATTTCGGCTGGCTGACATAATTTTTCGGCTGATATCCGGATTAGCCGGATTTCTCCGTGAATTGGCATTTGTGTCTGATTTTTGGCTGATTAGAAAAATATTCGGCTAGTTCGGCTTATGCCTTGCCAATAATAAAGTAATAAAACTTCATGAATAAAAGACCAGAAAAAACTTTATTTCAAATATATACAAAAAAACAATTTTATATTCTGTCATAAATTTACATTATTTAGAGTGCATGAAAATGCAGTCCATTTGTTAAGTTCACCACTCAATATATCAGTTTGTAATTGTCATGGATGAAACAAACACGATGTAGCTTCTCAGCTGTTAGACTTGATCGTTTGCTGTTTATTATCAAACCGGTAACCGAAAACATGCACTCAACTGGAACAGATGATGCTGATGATGATAGGTGAAGTCGAGCCAGTTGAGTGAGATATGGATACAAGGATGGTGCAGCACTGCTACTAGTAGAAGTAGAAGATCGCTGAGCCATTTATTTTATAAAACAGATTATTGATAATAAATCGTGTTATTGTAAAAAAAAAATGGTAACTTAAATTAATTGAATTATTTTTTCAAATTGTATTTTAACTGGGGTTTAATAAAATTAGAATTGTAATTTGACATTAGACAAGAACTCTTTATCAAACTTCCGGCGACCTTTATTTAAAAATGCAATCGATTTTAAAACGGAATGCCAAGAAAAAATTGAAAAAAGAAAAAACTTTACGGCGCATCATTCATTTTAGGCGGACAAAAATTTGGCGGCGAGTTCGGCACTCGGCGCCGGCTGAGGGGTCTAGATGCATAGATTCGTTTTTCCATCTCCAATCCAATTGTATTCTAGCTTTGTGGTGCTCTCAAATATCTACATTAGAGTCTGCTGGACCTACCGCCCTGTGGCTATTCTCAGCCTTAATGTCTCAAAAGTTAATGTCACCCCGGAGATCACTCAGTCCTCTTGCAAACCTTTATGTCAAAGGGAGATAGAATGGGAGGGGCGCTGTTTCTCGGCCACTTATCCAGTTTCTGTATTAGTTCAATAGCCGATTGATCTCACGAGATGGTCGTTTCTGGTCATTCAGGATCCCGGGCTGAAGACATCACAGATCAAAGACTCGAATGAAAGCGAACACCCAGTGTATCCCAAGAAGCTTTGTAAGCGGCTTATTGCTTCGATGTAATTACACTGTCTTCCTTGGGATAATGTGGGCACATTAGCACGTCTAGGACTTCACAGAGAAATGGGGCATTCAAGTCTGTAAGCAGAGAATGCTATTCCCAAATGAACTCAACCTTGTTGGCACTCAGCCTGGTTATTGAGTGAACAAACTATTGATCATTGAACTTGTATGTTGTTGTCATAAGACCATAGGGCAGACGATGTTCCATTGTTTTGAGGTGGACTAACTATATGCATTACTTTCTAGTTCTGTAGAAGGTATTGTAATGTAAGGGCTACCGAAGAGTGGCTGAGATTTAGGATTTTAACTTTGGATCATGAGTCTAGTGAAAGCTGACATTTCGTTGAAAGTAAGGGCGAAGGTGGTTGTGCTGGCTACATGACACACTCGTTCTATATATCTTTAGAACTTTACGTCACCTGGTCCCATCAAGCGATCAATCCTAACTTGGATCTACTACAAACATCTTGACACAATCGATGGGGCATACAAATGGCATGTCCGCGAGAATATAATATTATTTAATGTAGCACCAAAATGATACTTATGATCAGTGGTTCCCCCAAAGTGATATTTATGATCAGTGGTTCCTTCTTACTCTCTTCTCCATCTTGTTCTCACAGATAAGGCTCAACATTGAAACAATGCTAAGACAACTAATCAAACAATTCTCACAGATAAGGCTCAACATTGAAACAATGCTAAGACAACTAATCAAACAATTCTCACAGATAAGGCTCAACATTGAAACAATGCTAAGACAACTAATCAAACAATTCTCACAGATAAGGCTCAACATTGAAACAATGCTAAGACAACTAAACAAACAATTCTCACAGATAAGGCTCAACATTGAAACATAGCTAAGACAACTAATCAAACAATTCTCACAGATAAGGCTCAACATTGAAACAATGCTAAGACAACTAAACAAACAATTCTCACAGATAAGGCTCAACATTGAAACAATGCTAAGACAACTAAACAAACAATTCTCACAGATATGGCTCAACATTGAAACAATGCTAAGACAACTAATCAAACAATTCTCACAGATAAGGCTCAACATTGAAACAATGCTAAGACAACTAATCAAACAATTCTCACAGATAAGGCTCAACATTGAAACATAGCTAAGACAACTAATCAAACAATTCTCACAGATAAGGCTCAACATTGAAACAATGCTAAGACAACTAAACAAACAATTCTCACAGATAAGGCTCAACATTGAAACAATGCTAAGACAACTAAACAAACAATTCTCACAGATAAGGCTCAACATTGAAACATAGCTAAGACAACTAATCAAACAATTCTCACAGATAAGGCTCAACATTGAAACAATGCTAAGACAACTAAACAAACAATTCTCACAGATAAGGCTCAACATTGAAACAATGCTAAGACAACTAAACAAACAATTCTCACAGATATGGCTCAACATTGAAACAATGCTAAGACAACTAATCAAACAATTCTCACAGATAAGGCTCAACATTGAAACAATGCTAAGACAACTAATCAAACAATTCTCACAGATAAGGCTCAACATTGAAACATAGCTAAGACAACTAATCAAACAATTCTCACAGATAAGGCTCAACATTGAAACAATGCTAAGACAACTAAACAAACAATTCTCACAGATAAGGCTCAACATTGAAACATAGCTAAGACAACTAATCAAACAATTCTCACAGATAAGGCTCAACATTGAAACAATGGTAAGACAACTAAAAAAACAATTCTCACAGATAAGGCTCAACATTGAAACAATGCTAAGACAACTAATCAAACAATTCTCACAGATAAGGCTCAACATTGAAACAATGCTAAGACAACTAATCAAACAATTATTACAGTGTAAAACTTGGGTAACGCACACAATGGCCTGCACACATCCTACAAAACTCTGGGGGCTTGATGACTAAGTGGTAACTTCCGAATCCAGGGGTCTTGGGTTCGAATGAAGACTTGAATTTTGAATTTCGGAATTTTCAGGCCGTCGCCCCCAAAGCCACCTGAACCCAATTTGAATGGTTACCTGACAGTAGCTTGGGAAAGAAACAGCGGTTAGTCGTTGCACTGTCCAAATGACACCCTCGTTAACCGTAGAGCCATTTAAACAGATGAGCTGAACATCCTTGACCGTTCTACCCCATGGCTCGCGAGGTAAGGGGTGGGGGGAGGGTTACTTACCTTCTACAGCGTCATCATCTCACTAGACACAACTGATCCACAGTTCTAGTAGTCTACCACTATTGGGATAACATTTCATCACTTTGTATCTTGGTGGTTCTGTAGAAATAAAATAGAAAGATAGGGTCTAGTTTTAAGCAGAGACATTTGAGTTTCACATTATAGGACACACACATGCATACATAGAAATAAAATAGAAAGATAGGGTCTAGTTTTAGGCAGAGACGTTCTGAGTTTCACATTATAGGACACACATACACACATGCATACATAGAAATAAAATAGAAAGATAGGGTCTAGTTTTAGGCAGAGACATTTGAGTTTCACATTATAGGAGACACACACACATGCATACATAGAAATAAAATAGAAAGATAGGGTCTAGTTTTAGGCAGAGACATTTGAGTTTCACATTATAGGACACACACACACACACATGCATACATAGAAATAAAATAGAAAGATAGGGTCTAGTTTTAGGCAGAGACATTTGAGTTTCACATTATAGGAGACACACACACATGCATACATAGAAATAAAATAGAAAGATAGGGTCTAGTTTTAGGCAGAGACATTTGAGTTTCACATTATAGGACACACACACACACATGCATACATAGAAATAAAATAGAAAGATAGGGTCTAGTTTTAGGCAGAGACATTTGAGTTTCACATTATAGGACACACACACATATGCATACATAGAAATAAAATAGAAAGATAGGGTCTTGTTTTAGGCAGAGACATTTTGAGTATCACATTATAGGACACACACACACACACACATGTATACATAAAAATGACAAGGTTTGATATTCAGGGATTGTTCTTCTACTGTTGTTGGTAGTGAGTATCTGAGACTTGAGTCAAACAATGTCTTCCAGACCAGAGACCTGGCGTTGAACGTTTCTCCCCATGTTTATTAGCTTGAGCTTGTCTGAACGCTTTTGTTGATCACGTCTGTTTGGTACGAGCAGGTGGACAGGAAGTTGAAGCTTATTTGACGTGGACATTGGTGTGGTCTGACTGCAGAGAGAAAAATTGGAGAATCTGGCGCTGATCTAGTGCTACATTAGGTGCAGTGATAGAAGATAAGGTGCTACATTAGGCGCATGTAGCATGGATTTGATAGAAGATAAGTGCTACATTAGGCGCAATTAGCATGGATTTGATAGAAGATAAGTGCTTCATTAGGCACATGTAGCATGGATTTGATAAAAGATACCTGCTACATTAGACGCATGTAGCATGAATTTGGTAGAAGATAAGTGCTACATTAGGCACATGTAGCATGGATTTGATAGAAGATAAGTGCTACATTGTGTGTAGTAGAACAATTAGTGCAATCAATATTGAAGCATTTTGGTTTAGTTTTATACAATTCCCTACAGAAAAATCTCCCCCCCCCTATGTTCAGTCTGCACTCGTTTCTATTGTATAGAGTCAACTGACTCAACTAGATCATGTAAAGTGTGTTGAAGCCAAACCACGGAAGCTGCCAAGTCAATCTCCTACTTTTAGTCGTTGTGTTACACCGTGGAGTAGAACTTGTCATTTAGTGTTCTTGTACTACAGTACTAGACATAATCAGGTAGACACACAAGCAACTGAAATAAAATATATTCATCATGTATATATAGTCCAAAAATGCCTTTGAGAAACACGAAAGCCTAATGACACATATAAAAATAGCCTACTTTCATACTGGACAGTTTTACCAAATGGGCTTTCACAGTCTTACAAGGTCAGGTAGAATTATACTCCAACAGTGGCTTATTTCCACACTGGTGTCACCATAGCTCTGCCGGATGTCTTTAGCTTCACTTCCTTCTCCAGCATTGCATCTAAGACTCTTGCTCTCAGTGTACTCTTGGCGTCCCGAGACATGACGTTAAACTGCGCTCCTCTTTCCTTAGCACTTTTGGAGCTCAAAAGTGCTCTACTTCTTTTCTATCATTGTGTCTGCCTCCTCCTTTCCTCAGTCTGCCTTCATTGATCATCACTCTGTCTCCTTATCTCTAAATATCTCACTACGTCCTAGACCAGTCCGTTTGCCGTGGACTGCGACGGGTAAGCGGGGATAAAGAGATCCTGGTGTTTGAGTGGTGGCTATCTGAGGCTATCTGAGGCCCAGATGGCCCGCTCTGGGTCAACCGGCTGGTCATGCCGAGCTACCAGCATAGGTTTTCGACCTATGCTGGAGGGCGGTGGCTGGAGGGTCAATCAGGGAGCTGCTGTATCGGGCACATGTCCGATGCAGTAGCTGACTGAGTATAGCACATGTGTAGCCCTGGCGGGCTCATTCTGGACTTCCGAATGGCCCGTCCCCTTGTTGGACTCGATGGCGGGTGGGGAGCACATGTGCCGAACTAATAAATAACACCCATGGAAAAAAAAACTTCAAAAAAACTACTTGCCCCAGACCTATGTCTGGGCAAGAGACGCCGCATGGAGGACAGAAAGGAGGAGGCCACAAAAAGCTGTGCTACCTGGCCATCATTTCTGGTGGTTAGGTGCACAGAGGAGGGGAAAAGTCTGACAAAGATGAGCCCTTTTGTCATCTACAAGGGACTTAAGTCAGTAGTGGGAGAGCCCAAGAGTGTGTCTAAGCTACACAAGTCTTTGGAACTTCTAGTAGAAGTTGATAGCAAGATACACTCTGATGGGCTTTTAAGATGCAGAAGACTCTGTAATCTCCAAGTGGAAGTCATGCCACACAAGAGTCTGAACACCAGCAGAGGTGTAATCAGCTCTAGGGACCTACTGGAATGTTCCGAGAAGGAAGTAGTGGAGGGCATTGAAGGAGTCACCCATGCCCGGCGCATTACCAGGCGCAAGGATGGTGAGGAGGTCAAAACCGCCACTATTATCCTCACATTTGGAACTAGGACACCGCCTGAGTATGTGAAGGCAGGATACCTACGAGTTCCAGTGAGGCCCTACATACCTAACCCCATGAGGTGCTTCAAGGGCCAGGGTTATGGACACGGCGCGGCAGTCTGCAAGAGGAACACTGTGTGTGCCAGATGTGCTGGAGAAGGTCATGAGGACAAGGGCTGCACAGCCCAGTTCAAATGCCCAAACTGTCACGCTGGCCACTCAGCCTACTCCAAGGACTGCCCTGTGTGGAAACAGGAGGTTGCCGTGCAGGAGTACAAGGCAAGAAATGGATGTACCTTCAGCCAGGCGAAATCGGCTGTATTGGCCCTAGCCAAGGGCCAATTCGGCTTGACAAAAACCTATGCCCAGGCTGTTGCTAAGATAGGAAGATCCATAGCCACACAGACGAACACATTGACCCCACCACCCCCTCCTCCTCCTCCAACTCAGAAGAAAACACCGCCAAATAACACACCTCTGAAGAAACAAGAAAGCCCTGTTGTCATGCTAAAGAACAGCTTCTCTGTGCTCGCTGATGAGAGCATGGAGACTGAGCAGCTAGTCAAAACCAATACTCCGGGAGAACCCGGAGACATCATGTCTGACACAGGTTCTCCTCAGAGAAACCAGTCAGACACCCCAACCTCTACCGAATTAGAGGTTGACCAACTCCCTAAGGGGAGAAATCAAAGCGGAGAGGATGCCCGAGGTGAGCGAGGAGGAAATAACCTCCGCTCTAACCAGAGGGATCTCCCCTCTCCAGAGAGAAAGACTTCCCCCAAAAGGGGGTTGTCCTCCTCTCCATCCAAACCCAAGAATAAAAATACCAAGGTCACTGGAATTAAGGGAAACCCCTCCGGGGGCCTCCCAAAGCCAAATAGCTCCAAGTAGGTCATCTAGAATAAGCA
>JAZGLO010000063.1:0-108708 GCA_036873155.1 Biomphalaria sudanica | reverse complement strand
TAGATATTTGAAACAGAAGATAGAAACTTGTCCTATAGATATTGGAAACAGAAGATAGAAACTTGTCCTATAGATATTTGAAACAGAAGATAGAAACTTGTCCTATAGATATTGGAAACAGAAGATAGAAACTTGTCCTCTAGCTGTTTGAAACAGAAGATAGAAACTTGTCTTATAGATATTTGAAACAGAAGATAGAAACTTGTCTTATAGATATTTGAAACAGAAGATAGAAACTTGTCCTATAGATATTGGAAACAGAAGATAGAAACTTGTCCTATAGATATTTGAAACAGAAGATAGAAACTTGTCCTATAGATATTTGAAACAGAAGATAGAAACTTGTCCTATAGATATTTGAAAAGAAGATAGAAACTTGTCCTTATAGATATTTGAAACAGAAGATAGAAACTTGTCCTATAGATATTGGAAACAGAAGATAGAAACTTGTCCTATAGATATTTTGAAACAGAAGTTAGAAGCTACTATGTAAATATATTTGTACGATAGCCACTCATTCATAGATCAAGAAATCTCTTAAACCGTCGTACAGATCCGCATGACATTTCGTACACAAAGTCTTTTTACCTCTTCAACGCAGTCTACTTCTTTTTATTATGCCTGACACCATTTCCACTTACTTTTAGACGCGGTCTAAATAAAAATAAAATAAAAAAAAAACAGAAAATCTTATAAGAATTATTGAACAAGATAGATCTAAAGATTTGCTTTTTTTTTTCGAGAGAGTAAGAATCAGAGAGCAAGGAATGGTACTTTGTAACTAATTGTACTTTGTAACTAATGGTACTTTGTAACTAATGGTAATATGTAACTAATGGTACTTTGTAACTAATGGTACTATGTAACTAATGGTACTTTGTAACTAATGGTACTTTGTAACTAATGGTACTTTGTAACTAATGGTACTTTGTAACTAATGGTACTTTGTAACTAATGGTACTATGTAACTAATGGTACTTTGTAACTAATGGTACTTTGTAACTAATGGTACTTTGTAACTAATTGTACTTTGTAACTAATTGTACTTTGTAACAACTAAATCCTAATAGCATTAAAACTATAAAGTTATATCTATGATCATGACGCTACATGCCAAAGGTGTGAGATAAAAGATTACAGTACATAAAACCAAATGGAGATTACTTTCTAGTGAGAGAACAAAGCACCAAAGGGGGGGGACATGTCCATGTGCAGCCATTCAATTTCGGCTCTTCAAGAAATGCCATTTTGTTCCCTCTGCCTGAAACTGATGGTATGAAGAAATGTGTGTCACTGGGACGTGCATTCCAATTCAAGGGCTAAAACAGTTCAAACTAACCAACAAGGGGGGGTGGGGTGGAGGCATGGGATCGGAATATAGTGACTGATTTTTTGCTTTGATTTTGTTTATATTAGGTGAGATTTTAATACTAAACTATCACTTGCCCTAGAACGGCAAAGGAGGTTTTGAATTAAAAACCCCCTACCAGGGGGGTTTTGAGTTTAAAAAAACTACAGGGGGGTTTGAGTTTTAAACCCCCTACCAGAGGGGGGGGTTGAGTTTAAAGCCCCCCCCCACCAGGAGTTTTCGCAGTTAAATTTCCCTCTTCTATAACACAAAACAAAAAAAATGCAAACGACAATCCCCCAAATTTCACGAGCACAGTTAAGGAAGAATTTCATTTTTAAACCCCCTCCAAAATTTACGATAAACCCCCTCTTCAATATAAAAAAAGAAAATTACACGTAGCCAAAGGGGTTTTGAGTTACCCCCCACCCCCTCTTCAGTAGGGTTTGAAGCTAAAAAATACCTCTTCAATACCCGGTATAAAAAAACCCGCTAATTCCGTACTCGTAGCTAAATGGGTTTTGACTCAGTTTTGAGTTTAAACCCCCTTGCAGCGGGGTTTGAAGATAAAAAATACCTCTTCAATATAAAAAAAAAAGAAAATTACAAACTCAGAAATCTTTGAGCGTAGCCAAAGGTGTTTTGGGTTTAAACCCTCCGCAAGCGGGGTTTGAATCTAAAAAATACATTTTCAATGTAAGAAAAAAGCAAATTACGCACTCAAAATTCTATGAGCGTTGCCAAAAGGAGTTTTGAGTTTAAACCCCCTTCAGAGTGGTTTGAAGCTAAAAAATACCTCTTCAATATAAAAAAAAGCAAATAAAACACTAAAATTATTTGAGCGTAGCCAAGCCAATTGGGGGTTTTGAGTTTAAATCCCTCTCCTACAGATGGCATTTTTAAAAGTTTAAAACCCCTCCAGATGGGTTTGAGTTTAAAATCCCCCTACAGAGCGTTTTGAGGTGGAAAACCTCTATCTTCAATATCATTCTAAAGCAAACTACAGTTACTAAATTCTATGACCGTAGCTAAATGGGGTTTGGAATTTAAAAAACTCCAGAGATTTTTTAGTATAAAACCCCAACAGATGATTTTGACGATAAAACTTCACTTTTCGATATAAAATCTAAAGCAAAAACTACAGTTATTTAATTCCAAGAGCATATTAAAGAGAGGTTACACATTTGTACCAGTGGCGGGTCTCCATTATAAACTGCAGTGAATAGTCATCTGCCTAAATTGAAAAAGACTAAATGTGGCTCAACAAAGATGGCTAAGACAGATTTTAGGAGTCAGTTCTAGAGATCGGGTGTAAATCAAGGAAATCCTATGCCGAACTGGGAGTTGACCCTTTAGTAAGATTGTGACAGAGCGTCGCATGAGGTTTGCGGGACATGTTCTCCGACAAAATGAATTAGGCAAAAGAAGAGTTGCTATGACATCCTCGTACAATTTGGCGCCACACATTCATGGAGGTCCTTAGAGCAAGTGGGAAGAGGCTTCAGACATTACCAGTGACAGATTTTTGTGACGGCGAATTCGCCGAACGGCGCTGAAGGGTCTAAGTCAGTAAGAATAGCACATTAGGTTTTTAAAATAAAACTTTTTAATAGCAGGAAAATGCACTGTAGATGTCGTGCGCGTTTGAAGTTTTTCTTTGCATTTAATATTGGTGTTTTAGCGTATAGGAAGTAGTTTCTTCTAAGTGCGTTTTGTTGTCTAGAATATTGTTCGCCAGGGTACGCGGAGTTGGTTCATTTTACCGATCTATTTTGTCGGGGTCGGTCTGTTAAGGTGCACTGGAATCATGAGTGCCCGGAGGCTTTAAGCAGGGTGCAGGCGTATCTGTGTAGGTACCCCATTCTTCGTTTGCCTGATCCTTCATTGCCATTTGTTCTTCAGACCGATGCTTCGGACAAAGGAATCTCCGGTATACTGAGTCAGTGCGTGAATGGTGTTCTGCATCCCGTCAAGTATGTGAGTCGCAAGTTGTTGCCTCGGGAGCAGAGGTATTCCATCATCGAGAGAGAAGGTTTGGCTATCGTATTTGCCATTAGAAAACTGGACAGATATCTGCGTGGAAATACGTTTAACCTTCAGACGGACCACAAGGCCTTGGCTTACCATCGGAGCACGAACTTTACGAACCACCGAGTTACGAGGTGGGCTCTGATGCTTCAGGACTACACCTTCGACGTGTGTCACATAAAAGGAGAGGACAATATACTTGCAGACTTGTGCTCAAGACTGGTGTGATTCGCACAAAAAGACTATTTTATTATAGCTATTGATTGATATGTATGTATATATCTATGTAATATGTACTGCTTGTTTTTAGTATGCATTGCAATGTTATAATAGTTGTATGATGGATGTTGTTCTTTGAGACATCATCTATTTGAATAATTATGTCATTTTGACTTTATGAAGGTTGTATTCTTCGGCTTCAGCTTTGGGCAATGTTTCCTAATTCATTTTGCTGTCTATATACTTCAGTTTTCAATTTCTTTTTTTTTGTTTGAAGACTGGACTTGTCTTCGCAAGATCCAGTTAGGGGGAGAGGGGGGATGTCGTGCGCGTTTGAAGTTTTTCTTTGCATTTAATATTGGTGTTTTAGCGTATAGGAAGTAGTTTCTTCTAAGTGCGTTTTGTTGTCTAGAATATTGTGTGTGTGTTTACGTCATCCTTAGTTTCCGCAAGAGAGAGAGAGAGCTGCTTTTGTGAGCTGGGTAGCTGGTTTTTTGGTTCCCCTTGTAAGGGTACGTAAGTTCATAGCTTTATTAAGTAGGCTGATCTTTCGGTACGGGTGTCGCTATTGAAAAGTTCTTTCTTGTAGCGGCAGCGCTAGATCTAGGTTTTCTTTTCGTTTCAGGGTGTTAGGTTTTGTGCTATGGGAAAGTGTGTCGTCTTTCTGCCCTTGGAGTTGTGTAGTAACTATCGGTGTTGAGGTGTAGGGAGTTGAGCTTCTGTTGGGCGCCGAGATGGAGTGCGAGCGTGAAGGTGTGTTACGGAAACCTGTTGGTGTGATACTAGACTAACTATTACTCAAATGCTAACTTCCAGGAAGAACCTATTCTAGGGCACAGTAAGCGTCTTCATAATGAATGATGGGTCAGAATGTAATAAAATTTATATATACACACACACATACATACATATAAATATATTTTTTCGCGGGGGGGGGGGGAGAAAAAAAATCCCCCCCCGAAAAAATCCTGGCTACGCCCATGGATGGAGGTCTTGGTCGAGTAGAATAGAGATTAAATTGAGAAGCGGAAAAAAAAGTCATATAAGTGCGTGTATGTGTCGGGGGCGTATAATGGAGCGAGTGTTTCCAAATCAAGTCAAAAGTCTAAGATGAAGAAATTACGATGCGCGGGTTAAAAGAACTAAATGGGGTCCCAGAGAGCGAAAAGAGAGAGACAGAAAGCTAGAAAAGGAAATAAAGGGCGGACAGTAAATTTCAGATACACTAATTCACGAGCTAAAAAAGTCTGTGAGGTATATCGTATAAAATGGGGCCCGTTTATTACAATTAAAAAAAAAAAGAAAGGGGTGTTCCGGCCATAATTATCAAAACCTGGTAATAAAATCATCGGGCGTAGCCGGTGTGTAGCCGGTGTGTACTGCTACTTCTATTATATATTAAGTTACCACTGACTGACTCATTGATCAAGAAATCTTTTAAACTCGTACGGATCCGCATCAAATTTCGTACACATGTTCATTTGACCTCCTAGGACCTAGGAGCTTCACGATCGCAAATAACGAGAAACCGGCAAGTTTTCTATGAAACCTTTGTATTTTATTTTCGATATTTCCCCAAAATGCTGCAGTCTATATATAAAGCATTTAAAAAATATCACACAAATTCCGCATTTCAAAGCATTTTTTGTTCTTTTTCCATAAGTCTTTAATATCCCTTTCCATTTGCACTTCCCGCGGTCAAAAACAAAAACAATCCTTATAGCATTGAAAAGATATAGGTCTCGAGATGGTGATGAAAAGATGTAGATCAAAGTGAAACGCTAACCACAGAGGCCACAGATAGATATATTCCAAATCTAAAAAGTGTTTGTTGAAGGGTCGATCATTCAGTGGATGCTACAAAAGTGAAGGGTTGTTTTAGTCATTAAAAAAAAATGGGTGTTTGAGTGTACGGTCGCAAAGAGTATATTAACTTATAAGAAGCCGAAGACAAGAGTATATTAACTTATAAGAAGCCGAAGACAAGAGTATATTAACTAATAAGAAGCCGAAGACAAGAGTATATTACCTCATAAGAAGCCGAAGACAAGAGTATATTAACTTATAAGAAGCCGAAGACAAGAGTATATTAACTAATAAGAAGCCGAAGACAAGAGTATATTAACTTATAAGAAGCCGAAGACAAGAGTATATTAACTTATAAGAAGCAGAAGACAAGAGTATATTAACTAATAAGAAGCCGAAGACAAGAGTATATTAACTAATAAGAAGCCGAAGACAAGAGTATATTAACTCATAAGAGGCCGAAGACAAGAGTATATTAACTAATAAGAAGCCGAAGACAAGAGTATATTAACTAATAAGAAGCCGAAGACAAGAGTATATTAACTAATAAGAGGCCGAAGACAAGAGTATATTAACTAATAAGAAGCCGAAGACAAGAGTATATTAACTAATAAGAAGCCGAAGACAAGAGTATATAAATAATAAGAAGCCGAAGACAAGAGTATATTAACTAATAAGAGGCCGAAGACAAGAGTATATTAACTAATAAGAAGCCGAAGACAAGAGTATATTAACTCATAAGAAGACGAAGACAAGAGTATATTAACTAATAAGAGGCCGAAGACAAGAGTATATTAACTAATAAGAAGCCGAAGACAAGAGTATATTAACTAATAAGAAGCCGAAGACAAGAGTATATAAATAATAAGAAGCCGAAGACAAGAGTATATTAACTAATAAGAGGCCGAAGACAAGAGTATATTAACTAATAAGAAGCCGAAGACAAGAGTATATTAACTAATAAGAAGCCGAAGACAAGAGTATATAAATAATAAGAAGCCGAAGACAAGAGTATATTAACTAATAAGAGGCCGAAGACAAGAGTATATTAACTAATAAGAAGCCGAAGACAAGAGTATATTAACTCATAAGAAGACGAAGACAAGAGTATATTAACTTATAAGAAGCCGAAGACAAGAGTATATTAACTCATAAGAAGACGAAGACAAGAGTATATTAACTTATAAGAAGCCGAAGACAAGAGTTTGTATGCAGGACTAACATTTTTTTGTTGTTGTGGGCGGATGGTAGTGGGAACAGGGAGCCAGATAAGTCCAATGGATTAGCCCAACTAGATAAGTCCAATGGATTAGCCCAACTAGATAAGTCCAATGGATTAGCCCAACTAGATAAGTCCAACCGATTAGCCCAACTAGATAAGTCTGCAAACCTTGCATCATGTCCTCTATGTTACATCTGTAAAACCTTGCACCATGTTCAGCTTAATACATCTTTAAACCTAGAACCATGCCCTCTATGCTATATCTGTCATTTTTTCAAACTTTAAAATTCCTCCTCCCCAGTTGCCACACTATATCCCCCCCCCCTGTCCTAGAGCCCTCTTTGACTATTTGTTTAAACCCTTGACATGGGGATCATTTGTTTAATTTCCGTTTTGTTCTCCCCGTCTTCGTTCCCGCCCCCTCATTCTGTGCTGGCTGTAGCAGTGTACACAAGTGTTCCTACACTCGAGCTAGATGTCCGGGCTAAACAAACAACACCCCCCCTCTCTCTGACTGTATGGTGCATTGTATGACCGTCGTGATGGCACATACAGAGGACGAGTTAAAACATCATCTGCAAAGCTGTACCCCAACACCATAGTGCAGTCAAGATTAGAATTGTGTCTCTACATGAACCATAGTGCAGTCAAGATTAGAATTGTGTCTCTTCATGAACCATAGTGCAGTCAAGATTAGAATTGTGTCTCTACATGAACCATAGTGCAGTCAAGATTAGAATTGTGTCTCTACATGAACCATAGTGCAGTCAAGATTAGAATTGTGTCTCTACATGAACCATAGTGCAGTCAAGATTAGAATTGTGTCTCTACATGAACCATAGTGCAGTCAAGATTAGAATTGTGTCTCTACATGGACCATAGTGCAGTCAAGATTAGAATTGTGTCTCTACATGAACCATAGTGCAGTCAAGATTAGAATTGTGTCTCTACATAGACCATAGTGCAGTCAAGATTAGAATTGTCTCTTTACATGGACCATAGTGCAGTCAAGATTAGAATTGTCTCTTTACATGGACCATAGTGCAGTCAAGATTAGAATTGTGTCTCTAAATGAACCATAGTGCAGTCAAGATTAGAATTGTGTCTCTACATGAACCATAGTGCAGTCAAGATTAGAATGGTGTCTCTACATGGACCATAGTGCAGTCAAGATTAGAATGGTGTCTCTACATGGACCATAGTGCAGTCAAGATTAGAATTGTGTCTCTACATGAACCATAGTGCAGTCAAGATTAGAATGGTGTCTCTACATGGACCATAGTGCAGTCAAGATTAGAATTGTGTCTCTACATAGACCATAGTGCAGTCAAGATTAGAATTGTGTCTCTACATGGACCATAGTGCAGTCAAGATTAGAATGGTGTCTCTACATGGACCATAGTGCAGTCAAGATTAGAATTGTGTCTCTACATGGACCATAGTGCAGTCAAGATTAGAATGGTGTCTCTACATGGACCATAGTGCAGTCAAGATTAGAATGGTGTTTCTACATAGACCATAGTGCAGTCAAGATTAGAATTGTGTCTCTACATAGACCATAGTGTTGTCAAGATTAGAATTGTGTCTCTACATAGACGATATTGCAGTCAAGATTAGAATGATGTCTCTACATGGACCATAGTGCAGTCAAGATTAGAATGGTGTCTCTACATGGACCATGATGCAGTCGAGATTAGAATGGTGTCTCTACATGAACCATAGTGCAGTCAAGATTAGAATTGTGTCTCTACATGAACCATAGTGCAGTCAAGATTAGAATGGTGTCTCTACATGGACCATAGTGCAGTCAAGATTAGAATGGTGTCTCTACATAGACCATAGTGCAGTCAAGATTAGAATGGTGTCTCTACATGGACCATAGTGCAGTCAAGATTAGAATGGTGTCTCTAGATTGACTATAGTACAATCAAAATTAAAATGACACTCTACATAGACTTTAATAAAGTCAATAGGCCCTATTAGAATTATGTCTTTACATAGACTATAGCCTATAGCACAGTCAAGATTAAAATTGTCTCTATGTAAGTCATTATAGACTATAGTACAGTCAAGATCAGAATTACACGGGTACGCTATTCTGCCTCATCGTGGCACCGGTGGAAACGGCTACTTGAGGGGATAGCTAGGCTAAATGAATGGCGAAACATAACTCCCGTGGGGATGCCCACAGGTAGACGATAGTCAACCTCTTGCACGGGCGGGGTTGTAAAAAACCCTCCAAGAACATGTCACACATCCATGCGCTGTTCCTCAAAGGGACCGTTACATAAATGGCTAGTCCCCCACGGCTAGCTTAGTATAACGAAGGAAAATGGCGGAGGCTCCCGGTGTCCTCGGCCTTCGGCCATGTGCAGCCAAGCATGCGTCGGGGGCCAAAGGCATTGGAAACAGCAATGCTTTACATAGGCATTGACTCGGGTCTCTCTCAAACAGAACTGTGTTCACACAGGTTTTTTTTTTTTTACTGTTTGGCGTCCAAACAGGGTTTTTTTTTCAAACTTAGGGCTCGAAGAGCCTTCGGCTCAGCCCTTGGACATCAACAAGATCAGAATTATGAATCTTAATAGATTATAGTAAAGTCAATTTTAGAATTATGTCTTAACATAGAATATAGTAGTCTACAGTCAAGATCAGAATTATGACTCTACATAGAATATAGTACAGTCAAGATTAGAGTTATGGTGTGTGTGCCATGACTCTAGTACAGGGATGGGCAAATTACGACCCGCTGGCCACATGCGGCCCGCTGGAGTGTTTTATGCGGCCAGCGGACACCTACAGAAATTCGTTGTGCCCACAGATTATACATATAAAAAATGCAAATATATTCAAAATAAATAATTTAAAATATCTCTATAATCTAATGTTCGGGACATTAAGCACGAATGTCAAATACTTCACATTAAGTGCAACTGAATATTTGTGGTGAAAAGTTGTGTGTGTGTATATAAATCTCTATATCTATCTATCTATCTATCTATCTATCTATCTATCTATCTATCTATCTATCTATCTATCTATCTATCTAGGCATATATATATATATATATATATATATATATATATATATATGCGGCCCCAAATTCCTATTTTTTATTGCGATCCTCGATAGAAAAAGGTTGCCCAACCTTGCAACCATTTGTTGTATAGCTTAGGAAATGTTTCAATATCAAACATAATCCTCCATGACATGATTCTGTCATCTATGAGGAGGACAGAATCGACAACAAAACCGAGGACACGTCATTGTAGACACAATTTAAGAATGGTTAGGCTTAAACCAGGGCAGCACACTTTCAAGCCGACCTGATAGTCTAAACGCCTGTGTAGACAAGGCTGACTCGAGAGCTGGAGTCAGCCCTAGACTCCTGACATTATTTATTTATTTATTTACTTATTTATAGATAAATAGATAGATAGAAAGATAGATAGATAGATAAAAGTTGTCATTGCCGGAAGTGGTAATGGATATAAGCAATCCACTAACTATAAAATAGTTCCTAAAGGCATGCGCCTCAAATAGGCAATCTGTCCAACTTCTGGCCTTCTCGGGTTTCTGATATTGAGTCCGGCGGAAGGGGCCAAGGCGAGTAACTGGCGTCTAAACCAGTAAGCTTCGGGCAGGAGTGGCTCGTTAGCCATGGGTGGCTACCCACCTTGGAGAAGGAAAACTCCATATTCAAACTTCTGCTGCCTTGCAGCTATACCCAATCATGGGAAAGAATTCAGGAGCCGGTGATCCTTAGGCAGTTTGCAGTACTCAGTGCTACACCCTGGCAGAGACTCCGCTAACCTGAAACTGACACTCACCGCTCCTTTGGATATATCAGCTGTAAGAGGGGGTGGGGGGGGGGAACTGATGTTTGGGCGACATGGTTCCGACCACAGCCAATGCCCAGGCATTCATCTCATTTCCATGAGATGATCCATAATCACTTAGCTAGTGAAGGAGGCCATAGCTAAATAGATAGATAGCTATATATATAACAGGGCTTTTTTGTGACGGTACGCACCGGTACGGCGTACCGGCACCTTTTTCAATGTGGGGACCGGCACCTATTTTGTTTTACAAAAAAACACTGTATATATTTATAATTTTACACACACACACACACATCCAGACACAAAAAAAGGTGATATGGATTGAAATGAAACTCTCCTATTTTCACACTCTGACACTAAAAGCAAAAGTTGGTGAGTCCCATTGAACATTTCCAAACGAAGCGAAAGGAAAGCCTACATAAAATGTCGATAGAGTGCCTGGCAAAAACCAAACAGACATAATGCATTAGCATGCACCTGCTTGCCCTGGACCACTTCCGTTCCTTTTCCCCGAGTCGCCATTCCTTAGGCAAAGTAGTCATCAGTTTTCCATTTATTGACTGGTGCTCTGAATTCATTTTGACCTTATTGCTGGGACTACACTAGTGGGGACCTTATGGGATACCTACGTAATATGATGTGCAGATGATGGTGGCCTGACCGCAAAGTTATTTTGTAACTCAGATCTCACTACTGTGACCTTATATATTTTTTTATTAAAATCATATTGAGGAGAACATATAATAATATATATCAAATGATGATAAAATATTGTCATCAATATACATTAAATAATAAATTCCAACCTTAAATAAATGGTCTATTCAAAGTATAATCGTTGAGTAGGGTATTATTTAGGTTTTGTCTATTTACAATGGCTGAGTAGGGTTTTATTTGGGTCTAGTCTTTGTACAGTGGTTGAGGAATGTGGAGGCTATTAATTAGGTCTAGTCTATGTACAGTGGTTGTGGAATGTGGAGGGTATATATAAGTTGTAGTCTATGTACAGTGAAGTTGGAGGGTATTACTTAGGTCTAGTTTATTTACAATGGTTGAGTAGGGTATTACTTTGGTGTAGATTAACCCTAGATAATGTACATAGGTGTAGATTAACTCTAGATAATGTACAGTGAATGCCTAAATATATTCCCGACGCTGGCGGATCCATGGAGGTTGGGGTGGTAGGGGCGATTTCTACCCTCGACATCCCCCCTGCATATGTTGTTGTTTTTTTACATGTATTTTCAGTGCATTTTCTGTCACTTTTTTGTGGACTTCTGTGGCTTGTTTGTGGACTTCTGTGGCTTGTTTGTGGACTTCTGTGGCTTGTTTGTGGACTTCTGTGGCTTGTTTGTTGACGTCTGTGGCTTGTTTGTGGACTTCTGTGGCTGTTTGTGGACTTCTATGGCTTGTTTGTGGACTTCTGTGGCTTGTTTGTTGACGTCTGTGGCTTGTTTGTGGACTTCTGTGGCTGTTTGTGGACTTCTATGGCTTGTTTGTGGACTTCTATGGCTTGTTTGTTGACTTCTATGGCTTGTTTGTTGACTTCTATGGCTTGTTTGTGGACTTCTATGGCTTGTTTGTGGACGTCTGTGGCTTGTTTTGGGGCATTTTGTTAGGGACTTGGTGAGACGTCAGGGAATGGGTCTTAGAATGAAGAATGATGAAGTAAAAGAGGCAGTGAAACAAAAGTCTACTAGAGATATCCTGAGGGTCTAGATAAAGAGAACTCTAAGACTACATGAAAGCCAGACCATAAAATGTAGTGACATCTGTCTAGACATTTCCACTTTGACAATTTTTCTCATTTATTAACTTGAAATGAATTGAAGACAGAAACACTAATGAAGCATGACGAGAAAAGAAGGAGACCTCCAGCAGAAATAAAGCGGCATGACCAAATCATTGCCACAGGCGTGATGAACGCGTTGTATGAGAAGTAGCTCCCTTTACATAGTCATTTTCGGACAAGATTGAATTCAATTTCGATCCTCACAAACTGTCACTATTTAGTAATATTTGATCGCATGCATAACATTTGGTTTTATATCCTAACAAATAGTCACTGTATAACTGTTTAATCGCATGCATTATACATTTGTTTTTATATCCTCACAAACTGTCAGTGGGACACTATTTACATGCATTACATTTGTTTTTAAATCCTAACAAATAGTCACTAAGCAACTATTTAATCACATGCATTACATTTGTTTTTAAATCCTAACAAATAGTCACTAAGCAACTATTTAATCACATGCATTACATTTGTTTTTAAATCCTAACAAATAGTCACTAAGCAACTATTTAATCACATGCATTACATTTGTTTTTAAATCCTAACAAATAGTCACTAAGCAACTATTTAATCACATGCATTACATTTGTTTTTAAATCCTAACAAATAGTCACTAAGCAACTATTTAATCACATGCATTACATTTGTTTTTAAATCCTAACAAATAGTCACTAAGCAACTATTTAATCACATGCATTACATTTGTTTTTAAATCCTAACAAATAGTCACTAAGCAACTATTTAATCACATGCATTACATTTGTTTTTAAATCCTAACAAATAGTCACTAAGCACCTATTTAATCACATGCATTACATTTGTTTTTAAATCCTAACAAATAGTCACTAAGCAACTATTTAATCACATGCATTACATTTGTTTTTAAATCCTAACAAATAGTCACTAAGCACCTATTTAATCACATGCATTACATTTGTTTTTAAATCCTAACAAATAGTCACTAAGCACCTATTTAATCACATGCATTACATTTGTTTTTAAATCCTAACAAATAGTCACTAAGCAACTATTTAATCACATGCATTACATTTGTTTTTAAATCCTAACAAATAGTCACTAAGCAACTATTTCATCACATGCATTACATTTGTTTTTATATCCTCACAAACTGTCAGTGGGACACTATTTACATGCATTACATTTGTTTTTAAATCCTAACAAATAGTCACTAAGCCCATACGCTAGGACAAATTTGTACAAATACTCCTTCTTCCCTAGTGCTATTAGAGCATGGAATGGGTTGCCTGAGCTAGCCAGAAAAACCAGTGACTTGGCAGAATTTAAGTCATTGGTTAATATGCATGACTAAATGCATGACGCGTAGGACGTAATCATCTTCTTTTTTGAAGTAACGTCTGTATTATATAAGATAAGATAAGATAAATCCTAACAAATAGACACTAAGCAACTATTTCATCACATGCATTACATTTGTTTTTAAATCCTAACAAATAGTCACTAAGCAACTATTTAATCACATGCATTACATTTGTTTTTAAATCCTAACAAATAATCACTAAGCAACTATTTAATCAAACACCATATAATCAACACAATGAACAATGTAATCTACGCAATGAACCATATAATCTACGCAATGCACCATATAATCCAACGCAATGCACCATATAATCATCGATATGCACCATATAATCAACGCAATGCGTCATAAAAATCAACGCTATGCACCATATAACCAACGCAAAGCACCATATAATCAACGTTATCAACGATATGCACCATATAATTAATGATATGCACCATAAAATTTACGCAAAGTACCATATAATCAACGTTATCCACCATATAATAACGCCATATAATCAACGTTATGCACCATATAATTAACGATATGCACCATATAATCAAAGCAATGCGAAATATAATCAACGATATGCGCCATATAATCAACGTAATGCACCATATAATCAACGATATGCACCATATAATCAACGTAATGCGAAATATAATCAACGATATGCACCATATAATCAACGCAATGCGAAATATAATCAACGATATGCGCCATATAATCCACGTAATGCACCATATAATCAACGATATGCACCATATAATCAAAATAAATGTACGTTAAGAGGTGCAACTTAATGGTTTCAATACTTAACAAAACTAAAATTTCTTTCACAACATTATTGATTTAGCATCTCAGTCTTAACACAATGCCTGAGTTATTTGTTATGAATTAGCTGTGTTTTTTCCTACTTAGATCTGCATTTGACGTGGGAAAATATGTAGGTCGTAACTGGGTTTACGTGGACATGTGAAATACTGCACTCATCCTTTATCTTCGGAATCGAATATAATGTCTTATTATTAGATCTAGATATATACAAGAATTCGTAAACACAGACACATTTAGATTTGGATTTTTTTTCTGGGTATTTAGAAAAATCAACCTAAGCGCTGCTGAAACATCTCCAGTTGTGTTTTTATTGTCAGTGAACGTGTGATGGCCGATCGGAGGAGGACGATGAAATCAATGGGTCTGTTTAGTGGTGAGGCCAATTTAGAAACATTTTGTATAAATAACTACCTCCTCCTGTGTATCTTATCACATCTACTACCTCCTCCTGTGTATCTTATCACATCTACTACCTCCTCCTGTGTATCTTATCACATCTACTACCTCCTCCTGTGTATCTTATCACATCTACTACCTCCTCCTGTGTATCTTATCACATCTACTACCTCCTCCTGTGTATCTTATCACATCTACTACCTCCTCCTGTGTATCTTATCACATCTACTACCTCCTCCTGTGTATCTTATCACATCTACTACCTCCTCCTGTGTATCTTATCACATCTACTACCTCCTCCTGTGTATCTTATCACATCTACTACCTCCTCCTGTGTATCTTATCACATCTACTACCTCCTCCTGTGTATCTTATCACATCTGCTACCTCCTCCTGTGTATCTTATCACATCTGCTACCTCCTCCTGTGTATCTTATCACATCTGCTACCTCCTCCTGTGTATCTTATCACATCTGCTACCTCCTCCTGTGTATCTTATCACATCTGCTACCTCCTCCTGTGTATCTTATCACATCTGCTACCTCCTCCTGTGTATCTTATCACATCTGCTACCTCCTCCTGTGTATCTTATCACATCTGCTACCTCCTCCTGTGTATCTTATCACATCTGCTACCTCCTCCTGTGTATCTTATCACATCTGCTACCTCCTCCTGTGTATCTTATCACATCTGCTACCTCCTCCTGTGTATCTTATCACATCTGCTACCTCCTCCTGTGTATCTTATCACATCTGCTACCTCCTCCTGTGTATCTTATCACATCTGCTACCTCCTCCTGTGTATCTTATCACATCTGCTACCTCCTCCTGTGTATCTTATCACATCTGCTACCTCCTCCTGTGTATCTTATCACACCTGCTACCTCCTCCTGTGTATCTTATCACACCTGCTACCTCCTCCTGTGTATCTTATCACACCTGCTACCCCATCCTGTGTATCTTATCACATCTGCTACCTCCTCCTGTGTATCTTATCACATCTGCTACCTCCTCCTGTGTATCTTATCACATCTGCTACCTCCTCCTGTGTATCTTATCACATCTGCTACCTCCTCCTGTGTATCTTATCACATCTGCTACCTCCTCCTGTGTATCTTATCACATCTGCTACCTCCTCCTGTGTATCTTATCACATCTGCTACCTCCTCCTGTGTATCTTATCACACCTGCTACCTCCTCCTGTGTATCTTATCACACCTGCTACCTCCTCCTGTGTATCTTATCACACCTGCTACCCCATCCTGTGTATCTTATCACATCTGCTACCGCCTCCTGTGTATCTTATCACATCTACTACCGCCTCCTGTGTATCTTATCACATCTACTACCTCCTGTGTATCTTATCACATCTACTACCTCCTTCTGTGTATCTTATCACATCTACTACCTCCTTCTGTGTATCTTATCACATCTACTACCTCCTTCTGTGTATCTTATCACATCTACTACCTCCTTCTGTGTATCTTATCACATCTACTACCTCCTCCTGTGTATCTTATGACATCTACTACCTCCTGTGTATCTTATGACATCTACTACCTCCTCCTGTGTATCTTATCACATCTACTACCTCCTCCTGTGTATCTTATGACATCTACTACCTCCTTCTGTGTATCTTATCACATCTACTACCTCCTTCTGTGTATCTTATCACATCTACTACCTCCTCCTGTGTATCTTATCACATCTACTACCTCCTGTGTATCTTATCACATCTACTCATATTCTCGCAGGTACTACTCCCGTTTCTAATTATTAAGTTCATGTCAGGTCATTGACGAACAGTTCGAGCTATATTTGGCTATGATTTCAGCAGCATTTACTGTGCTAGTCTAGAATAACGGTACTGGACTTAGTGTTTTTAACCAATCAATGAACATCATAGGACGAAAGTTGTGATCAAGAGTTGAACTCTTTGTGACCTACCTGCCAGATATCTGTCAACACTCTCAACTATTTACTTGCTGCAAATCAAAACACAAATACAAATAGTTGACTTTGAGAAAGCCTAACCGTTTAGAGATAAGGGGGCCAAACACACACACGCACTGAATCACACACAAACACACCTACACATCCCTCACTGTTGCCACACAAACACACTCATGCCACATTTAGGCAGCAAACAAACAAATTAACGGGAGAAATAGTTTCGAAACTAACGATGCCGGACTCTCCCAGTTATCTGCTGCTTACATTTGCCTCGTTGTGGAATTTGTGACGTTGAGTTCTGAAATTTTGATGAATGAGAAAGATACGCCTTATTTTGGATCGGGAAACTGTGTTTTTCCTTTTACGGATGTCATCATGTCACTAAATGTCTACATTTGATAATAAAATTTACTAAGCATTATATTGTTCTATTGTACACATAAAAGTTTACATTTCAGGAAAAGCATTGGATTGGAAGCATCCTTGGTGTGATGAATGTGACTTAAAACACGGACATTAAAAACAATGCTTTAAAAAAAAAAAAGGTTATATTAAGCATAGTTGTTTCAATTAGTTTGGATCAGTCGTGTAATTAATTACATTTGTACCTAATCTAGACTAACAATAAAAAAAAATATTTAAAAAAACAAGGGGGGGGGGGAAGGAGAGACCTGAATTTGAACTCATGGCGCAAGTCTCCTCATGCCGACATTGTAACCACTCTACTAGTGGAGTTCTTATAAACATTGAAGATTGTATAATTATGTATAGTTTCTATAGTCTCATCGTATTTCAGCTTATACCACTACTTCAGTCAAGTACAATTTATTCGAGATACCAAACAATAAATATATTACCAATATCTAATTATTGATTTTTTTTTATTGATTCTTGTGTTGTCAGGTAAAAGAATTGTGCAAATTTTCAGCTTGATCCAAGATCGGCTGTCAGAGAAATCACGTGACAAACTTTTGACCAGACAGACAGAGTGAGTTGAGATAAACTTTGTAAAATATATAGGTTAGGTTGTTTAGGTTCAAAAGTCAATGGGAAAAAAAAACTTTAAAAGAAAAAGACATTTCTCACTTTGGACACTTTTGTTCCCTGGACATTCCTTTCCTCTATTTGGAACACACAAGGACATGTAATATATCTAGTGAAAATGGAATCCTATTCTATGCAGCTGAAGCTGGTCTATCATTTCTCCTTCTATTTAATTCTTTCAATGCTTCATAACTGCAAGAAGTCTTTCCAGTCAGCTTCCTCAATCATTTCATCTAGATTCAAGTTGAGTAGTTTACATCTGTATAGTTCAATGTGTTTATGGAACTCATGCTTACTATTTACCAGCAGTCCAATGTAAACACTGAGGCAAACCTTCAAGTCTACATAAAATAATAATAATAATAATAATCTTTATTGTCCGTATGGAAATTTGTTTTACAATTTGTGCATTACACCAAACAAAAACATTATAACTATAAGAAACCAAAGTGTACATTCACACCAGACCCACCCATAATTTACATGTGACAAAGTTTATACCAGATTGTTCTTATTTAATGATTTGATTGCCATGGGAACAAAAGAGTGTTTGTGTCTGTTTGTCTTTGCTATCGGTGTCTTGTATCTCTTTTGTGATGGTAAAATCACAAAATCCTGACACAAAGGGTGATTCTTTATTTCGAGGATCTTGCTTTTTTAGAGATGTTTGTCTCAAACAACTGCCCAAATGGTCTATTTCTTAATTCCACTCCTTCTTGGATACAAAGAAACATTGAATCGAGTGCGGGACAGTGTCCTTTTTTCCTTTGACGTCATTCGAAATAATTTCATTAGAAAAAAGACGCAAGCCAAATTTAATTTTAAGAATATCAAATAATGCTGAATAATTATTGCGGTCAAACCAGAGTTTTCACTGTGCGGCAAATTAGTTGAACGCATAAACGCTCATAATAGATATTGTAATAAATTTCTTCATTAAATCAATCATCCTCACCTGTCCCTAGACTATGGTCGTAATGATGCTGTGACAGTTTGCTTAACCCTCCACTTCAGCAGCTGTTCTAAGTAGGATATCAAGAGAGAGGTCAGTCCAGTGTTTTACGTTGTCCAACCAGTTATTCTTTGGAAGACTCTTTCTTCCTGCTCCCTCCACTGTAGCTTGAAGAATGACATTTGATCGAATACTTCGCTACACTTTCTAAAATGCTTTGTTTAAATGACTTGATTAAGGTCAAGTAATCAGACTGCTATTCATGTGTACCTCTGAACATGAAAGAGTTGATTATTTCATATATTGAAGCGGCGGAAAGTCCCACTACTCTCATCCCCTCAACACCGGAGTGACATTGAACTAATCGTGTTGAACTGTTGTTTTATTCTAGCGAAGATCTCATTTCAATTGGAATTCTCTGTAGACTAATGGTGGGTTAGAAAGTCTTGCATGGCTTCACGTCTGCATGTCGAGCCTGTCAATCTAGGAGGTCAAAGGTTATCTTGTAAATTATTATTTACACAGACTGGATTTCTGGAAGCGGACAGGAAGGCAATGGATTAGAGTCACACGGATTAGCCTTTTTCTCTCAGCGGTTCTCAAGGCAGGTAGGCAGTGACTTGATTTGAGTGCTAGTCACAGTAACATTCAATCAATGCCCTGACAGGACCAGGGTTGAGGTTGAACAAACACCCAAGCTACCAGTGTTCTTTTTTTTTAAATTTTGTTTTGTTAAAATCCCAGTATTCAACATTTGTTCCTGTCGTGTAGTGATTGCTATCTGAAAAACAAACAAACATCAAATGTAATTACGTTAGAGTCCTGTCGTGTTGTACTGTCTGTCTTTGTCTGTCAGAGTGTGTCCATTTCATTTTGGAGGGTTAAAATATAAAAATGAAACATTTTTGCTTCAAAATATTAAAAGGTAAATAGATAAGAGATAATATCAACTTAAAGAGATTAATAACTTATTAGGTGCTGCCTGGTCGCGTGGTATGCGCTTCGGACTGTCATCACTATGCACCCGAGTTTGAACCCTGCCTGCTGCCCTGTCGGTAATAATTTAAAGGACGTCCCAAACAAAAACATTCCTTTGAAAACATTTCTACCTTTACATTCCTACCTTTACATTCCTACCTTTACGTTTCGACCTTTACATTCCTACCTTTACATTTCGACCTTTACATTCCTACCTTTACATTTCGACCTTTACATTCCTACCTTTACATTTCTATCTTTACATTTCTATCTTTACATTTCTATCTTTACACTTCTTCCTTTACATTCCTACCTTTACATTCCTACCTTTACATTTCTATCTTTACATTTTCTTCCTTTACATTTCTTCCTTTACATTTCTATCTTTACATTTCTTTCTTTACATTTTCTTCCTTTTCATTTCTATCTTTACATTTCTATCTTTACATTTCTACCTTTAAATTTCTACCTTTACATTGTTTTTATTCTATTTCCTACTTGCAAAGTTAAGATGAACACAATATGTTAAGTTTCAATTCGATTGGTCAAACTAAATTCTTTTTCCCCCCGCCTTCTTTTAATAAATAAAGAAATACAAATAATAATAACAACAATGATAATAATATTCACCAGAGAGACATCTTCAGTGTCCTGACCATCCCTAATATTCTTATTACGTCTGAGAGGACACACTGTTGCTGCAGATCTAACACATTATTCAAACGATGGGCACCTCAAGGAAGTTCGTTGGCAGGTCTGCATCACCAGAAAATTCCTCAGTAAACACTGTAAAGGGGAGACCACTATGAATTTTGTTTCCCTTTAACGAAGCTCGACCCTGGGAGTGTCAGAGAATGAAAATTAGTTCACTTGTACAATAACAATAATAATAACTTTCTAATTAACGGTTAATTAGCCTACATTTAAAAATGAACTGAAAATAATAAACAATTTTCGGATATGTAAATGTCACGTGAAAAGATGCTTCTCTTCTTGCTACTAACAACATAAGTTGTTTGGTGTTGGCTTATCATATAGAAAGCAATAGATTATTCACCAGGTTAGCTAAAAATAAATAAGTTTGACATTTGTTCAGATTCTCGATGTTTCTAGATGTAAACTTAGATCGAGATGCACAAAAAGGTTCTAAAGAGAAAGCCAAGGGGGGGAACAGTTGTAGGCTACTTGTAGCCCAGTAGTGCATTGTACATTTATTTCATTGAACTATTTCATACTGTGTCACTGTGTTCAACACTTCATTGTGCCTGTTTCTGCGACAAATTAAGTTTGTGCTATTCAACGTGTCACTAAACGACATTGGAACTGCTAAATAATAAGTGCTAAATAATACTAATAAGGCTTGTCTTTGAGTCCGAGGTAGTGCTGAATAATACTAATAAGGCTTGTCTTTGAGTCCGAGGTAGTGCTGAATAATACTAATAAGGCTTGTCTTTGAGTCCGAGGTAGTGCTAAATAATACTAATAAGGCTTGTCTTTGAGTCCGAGGTAGTGCTGAATAATACTAATAAGGCTTGTCTTTGAGTCCGAGGTAGTGCTAAATAATACTAATAAGGCTTGTCTTTGAGTCCGAGGTAGTGCTGAATAATACTAATAAGGCTTGTCTTTGAGTCCGAGGTAGTGCTAAATAATACTAATAAGGCATGTCTTTGAGTCCGAGGTAGTGCTGAATAATACTAATAAGGCTTGTCTTTGAGTCCGAGGTAGTGCTGAATAATACTAATAAGGCTTGTCTTTGAGTCCGAGGTAGTGCTGAATAATACTAATAAGGCATGTCTTTGAGTCCGAGGTAGTGCTAAATAATACTAATAAGGCTTGTCTTTGAGTCCGAGGTAGTGCTAAATAATACTAATAAGGCTTGTCTTTGAGTCCGAGGTAGTGCTAAATACTGAAAATCAATCGCTCTATCTCCTATTAAAAGGTATAACGTGTCTCTCTCTCTTTTCTCTCTCTCCTCTCTCTCTCTCTCTCTCTCTCTCTCCTACAAAAGTATTTCTAGTTTTATCTACTATTAAAAGGTAAACATTCAGTCTAACGTTACATTTCACTAAACATTTGAGGCACGCCCTTTACAAGAAAATGTCCCCAAGACAATATGTAACGTGAGTGGCTGGCAGTGCCTACATATAAAACAGTTTCAGATTTCACACGGACTATCAAGTGAAGGCTAAGAGAATAAATACTACAAATGCCAGAAATAAATGTTTACGGAGTCAAAGTAAGAACTAGAAGTGCAAGAAGGAGTCGGGTCAGAGCTAGTCAGCCTACTCTGGTTTCTCTTGTGGCAAGCAGGTTCATCAATCACGGGGAACCCGCGGCAGAGTTATCTCAGGAACCGTAATTTTATACTGTGGAGGGAGAGTTGCCGTACTTGAAGCACTTGGTTGGTGAAGTTAAATTGACTTCTGGTTAGCCTTCTGTTTGACTGACTAGAAATCTATTCGGCATCTCATTGAACGTAGCAGTATCGACAGCTATACATAATATATATACATATATTACCTATCTATCTATCTATCTATCTATCTATCTATCTATCTATCTATCTATCTATCTATCTATCTATCTATCTATCTATCTATCTATCTATCTATCTATCTGTCTGTCTGTCTGTCTGTTGGAGACTGCAGTAAAGTCAGTGCGAGAGACATTAAAAGTGTTCCTATAAGAAATTGTGACGTCATTATAAATATTGTCTCCAAAGTTTGTCCTGTTGTAAAACCTGATGACAAATTTTGATATCTTATCTTATCTTATATAATAAAGACGTTAATCTCTGGTTAATGTTTCATTATTTTTATTTAATACTTTTTTTTCCCTCTCTGTTATATTGTGTGATTCTTTTTATTACATCCAGTGCTTACATTGTGTGATTCTTTTTATTACATCCAGTGCTTACATTGTGTTATTCTTTTATTACATCCAGTGCTTACATTGTGTTTTTGTTTATTACATCCAGTGCTTACATTGTGTTTTTGTTTATTACATCCAGTGCTTACATTGTGTTTTTGTTTATTACATCCAGTGCTTACACTGTGTTATTCTTTTTATTACATCCAGTGCTTACATTGTGTTATTCTTTTTATCACATCCAGTGCTTACACTGTGTTATTCTTTTTATTACATCCAGTGCTTACATTGTGTTTTTGTTTATTACATCCAGTGCTTACATTGTGTTATTCTTTTTATTACATCCAGTGCTTACATTGTGTTATTCTTTTTATCACATCCAGTGCTTACACTGTGTTATTCTTTTTATTACATCCAGTGCTTACATTGTGTTATTCTTTTTATTACATCCAGTGCTTACATTGTGTTTTTGTTTATTACATCCAGTGCTTACATTGTGTTATTCTTTTTATTACATCCAGTGCTTACATTGTGTTATTCTTTTTATTACATCCAGTGCTTACATTGTGTTATTCTTTTTATTGCAACCAGTGCTTACATTGTGTTTTTGTTTATTACATCCAGTGCTTACATTGTGTTATTCTTTTTATTACATCCAGTGCTTACATTGTGTTTTTGTTTATTACATCCAGTGCTTACATTGTGTTATTCTTTTTATTACATCCAGTGCTTACATTGTGTTATTCTTTTTATTACATCCAGTGCTTACATTGTGTTATTCTTTTTTATTACATCCAGTGCTTACATTGTGTTTTTGTTTATTACAGCCAGTGCTTACATTGTGTTTTTGTTTATTACATCCAGTGCTTACATTGTGTTTTTGTTTATTACAGCCAGTGCTTACAGATCTGATCTCTAATATATTGACTTAACTGACATGTCTAGAAAACAAATAAACGATAACGCTTTGTTTGCTAACAAATAGGACTACTAGTAACTTCTAATGCTTTCTAACCTACTCCCAACTAACCTATTAAGTACAACATCTAGATCTAGCGTTGCTGCTATAAGCTCGAAGTTTTCATGCGATCTCGATGTCATTGATACCAACCAGATTCAACTTGACCAAATGGTGTTATTTCTCCAGTTGCTAGATGGCAGGTAGCTGGTCGACTCCAGGAAATGAATTAGATCTCAATTCTTGACATCTCCCGTGGCTGCTGGTACCTAGATTCGTAGCTTCAATTAGTTGTTTTACCTTACGAGACGAGGGCGCAATGAGGGGCGTTTGGGGAAGGGGGAGAGAGGAATAGCAGAAAGAAAAGGGGGAGTTAAGTGGCCGAAGTGAGGATAACTGGAGGCAAAGAAAGATAACAAAGAATATTAAATCTCCCATCCCCCCCAAACCTTTCTTTTTCCTGCCAAGATTATTAAGACAGATGATTGGATGCAGATGGCGCTAGGTAATATATGTTTTATTTGAGCTTTTTTTTTCAATAGTCAGTCAGTGAGTCTAGAAAGAGAGGGAACTCGTTGTTGAAATAGTTTCACTAGTCAGGCAGTGAGTCTAGAAAGAGAGGGAACTCGTTGTTGAAATAGTTTCACTAGTCAGTCAGTGAGTCTAGAAAGAGAGTGAACTCGTTGTTGAAATAGTTTCACTAGCCAGTCAGTGAGTCTAGAAAGAGAGGGAACTCGGTGAAATAGTTTTACTAGTCAGGCAGTGAGTCTAGAAAGAGAGGGAACTCGTTGTTGAAATAGTTTCACTAGTCAGTCAGTGAGTCTAGAAAGAGAGTGAACTCGTTGTTGAAATAGTTTCACTAGCCAGTCAGTGAGTCTAGAAAGAGAGGGAACTCGTTGGCAAAATAGTTTCACTAGTCAGGTAATGAGTCTAGAAAGTGAGGGAACTCGTTGATGAAATAGTTTCACTAGTCAGGCAATGAGTCTAGAAAGTGAGTGAACTCGTTGGTCAAATAGTTTCACTAGTCAGTCAGTGAGTCTAGAAAGTGAGTGAACTCGTTGGTGAAATAGTTTCACTAGTCAGTCAGTGAGTCTAGAAAGAGAGTGAACTCGTTGGTGAAATAGTTTCACTAGTCAGTCAGTGAGTCTAGAAAGAGAGGGAACTCGTTGTTGAAATAGTTTCACTAGTCAGTCAGTGAGTCTAGAAAGAGAGTGAACTCGTTGTTGAAATAGTTTCACTAGCCAGTCAGTGAGTCTAGAAAGAGAGGGAACTCGGTGAAATAGTTTTACTAGTCAGGCAGTGAGTCTAGAAAGAGAGGGAACTCGTTGGTCAAATAGTTTCACTAGTCAGTCAGTGAGTCTAGAAAGTGAGTGAACTCGTTGGTGAAATAGTTTCACTAGTCAGTCAGTGAGTCTAGAAAGAAAGTGAGCTCGTTGGTGAAATAGTTTTACTAGTCAAGCACTGAGTCTAGAAAGAGAGGGAACTTGTTGGTGAAATAGTTTTACTAGTAAGTCAGTGAGTCTAGAAAGAGAGGGAACTCGTTGGTGAAATAGTTTTACTAGTCAGTCAGTGAGTCTAGAACGAGAGTGAACTCGTTGGTGAAATAGTTTTACTAGTAAGTCAGTGAGTCTAGAAAGAGAGGGAACTCGTTGGTGAAATAGTTTTACTAGTAAGTCAGTGAGTCTAGAACGAGAGTGAACTCGTTGGTGAAATAGTTTCACTAGTCAGTCAGTGAGTCTAGAAAGAGAGTGAACTCGTTGGTGAAATAGTTTTACTAGTAAGTCAGTGAGTCTAGAAAGAGAGGGAACTCGTTGGTGAAATAGTTTTACTAGTCAGGCAGTGAGTCTAGAAAGAGAGGGAACTTGTTGGTGAAATAGTTTTACTAGTCAGGCAGTGAGTCTAGAAAGAGAGGGAACTTGTTGGTGAAATAGTTTTATTAGTCAGGCAGTGAGTCTAGAAAGAGAGGGAACTTGTTGGTGAAATAGTTTTACTAGTCAGGCAGTTAGAAAAGAACGAGTATTCATTCTCTGGCGAAGCCAGGTTCAGAGTTTCGTTATATTATTATTATTTTTATTAGTTGTACTAGTTGTTTTTTTATTTCACTGAAGTTTGTATTCACTTGTAGTTGTACTAGTTGTATCTTTATTTCATTGAAGTTTGTATTCACTTGTAGTTGTACTAGTTGTATCTTTATTTCATTGAAGTTTGTATTCACTTGTAGTTGTACTAGTTGTATCTTTATTTCACTGAAGTTTGTATTCACTTGTAGTTGTTCTGGTCGTATCTTTATTTCACTGAAGTTTGTACTCACTTGTAGTTGTACTAGTTGTATCTTTATTTCACTGAAGTTTGTATTCACTTGTAGTTGTACTAGTTGTATCTTTATTTCACTGAAGTTTGTATTCACTTGTAGTTGTTCTGGTCGTATCTTTATATCACTGAAGTTTGTATTCACTTGTAGTTGTACTAGTTGTATCTTTATTTCATTGAAGTTTGTATTCACTTGTAGTTGTACTAGTTGTATCTTTATTTCACTGAGGTTTGTATTCACTTGTAGTTGTTCTGGTCGTATCTTTATTTCACTGAAGTTTGTATTCACTTGTAGTTGTTCTGGTCGTATCTTTATTTCACTGAAGTTTGTATTCACTTGTAGTTGTTCTGGTCGTATCTTTATTTCACTGAAGTTTGTATTCACTTGTAGTTGTTCTGGTCGTATCTTTATTTCACTGAAGTTTGTATTCACTTGTAGTTGTTCTGGTCGTATCTTTATTTCACTGAAGTTTGTATTCACTTGTAGTTGTTCTGGTCGTATCTTTATTTCACTGAAGTTTGTATTCACTTGTAGTTGTTCTGGTCGTATCTTTATTTCACTGAAGTTTGTATTCACTTGTAGTTGTTCTGGTCGTATCTTTATTTCACTGAAGTTTGTATTCACTTGTAGTTGTTCTGGTCGTATCTTTATTTCACTGAAGTTTGTATTCACTTGTAGTTGTTCTGGTCGTATCTTTATTTCACTGAAGTTTGTATTCACTTGTAGTTGTTCTGGTCGTATCTTTATTTCACTGAAGTTTTTATTCACTTGTAGTTGTTCTGGTCGTATCTTTATTTCACTGAAGTTTGTATTCACTTGTAGTTGTTCTGGTTGTATCTTTATTTCACTGAAGTTTGTATTCACTTGTAGTTGTTCTGGTCGTATCTTTATTTCACTGAAGTTTGTATTCACTTGTAGTTGTACTAGTTGTATCTTTATTTCACTGAAGTTTGTATTCACTTGTAGTTGTACTAGTTGTATCTTTATTTCACTGAAGTTTGTATTCACTTGTAGTTGTTCTGGTCGTATCTTTATTTCACTGAAGTTTGTATTCACTTGTAGTTGTACTAGTTGTATCTTTATTTCACTGAAGTTTGTATTCACTTGTAGTTGTACTAGTAATATCTTAATTTCACTGAAGTTTGTATTCACTTGTAGTTGTACTAGTTGTATCTTTATTTCATTGAAGTTTGTATTCACTTGTAGTTGTACTAGTTGTATCTTTATTTCACTGAAGTTTGTATTCACTTGTAGTTGTACTAGTTGTATCTTTATTTCATTGAAGTTTGTATTCACTTGTAGTTGTTCTGGTCGTATCTTTATAGTTTATTTCATTTCTTGCAAATATTTGTTTAGATATCTCAACAAAAATTAAAAAGCATAAAATTTTTTGTTTTATATGACAGATCTTGGACAGATCCTTCAAGTTTTTTTTAGGTCCAAGAAGAATTTAATTTTTTATTTTTTTTTTGCAGACTTGCGCATTAAATCACATTGCTTTTGCAGGATAAAAACAAGCAATAGCAAGGAAATAACAAGTTTACAAATGCAGTTTGTGTGGAGACACAAACTCAAAATCGGCCCCGAAGTGGTCCACCCAGGCAGGGGAAAAAAGGCAGGCTTTCAATATTTTTAGAAAGAACATCAGAATGAAATTCTATCAAAGACAAATGACAGAGAAGAATGGAGAAAGAATAGTTGTACAAATTGTGCATTTTTATGAAAAAAACTGCTTGCATAAGTAATTTAAAAATTAGATTTTTCGCTTTCAGAAAAGAAAAAAGTAGCCGTTGCATCAGAACTTTGAATGGTCTAAAATATTATGATGTCGGATTTTCACTATCTTTTTTAGTTTACGAGATCTAAACGGGACAGACGGACGGACAGACATTCCACACAAGACTAATAGCGTCTTTTCCCCTTTCGGGGGCCGCTAAAAATAAAATCTGTTGTATTTATTTTAACTATCAAGGATTTGTTATTAGAAGAATCCTTAGGATATACCGATAGTAAGCTTTGTTGAATCATTTTTAACATGTGTAATGAATGCCAACACATTGAACCCATTGACCTGCTAGCTATTGAGCTCATGAGATATACGTTTGCATAACAAAACGCAAGCTAAAAATCTATTGCCCTATCACAAGATCTCCGGGGCTCGCTAAGACCTTCCTACAGGGAACAGCTAAAAAAAATGTTTTCATTTCAATTTTTTAATGGATTATTTGTTTTGTTTGGCAACTTAACCAATCAAATTATTTCGTTTTTTGTTTTCGTGTATGTTTTTAGTTAGCAAGCTGAATCCTCGTCATTGTGTTCCCTGGACTGTCACAAGTTACGCTAGAATCATGTTAACTCTAAACACTGTTGTATAGAGTCATGTTAACTCTAAACAATGTTGGCTAGAATCATGTTAACTCTAAACACTGTTGGCTAGAGTCATGTTAACTCTAAACAATGTTGGCTAGAATCATGTTAACTCTAAACACTGTTGGCTAGAGTCATGTTAACTCTAAAAAATGTTGGCTAGAGTCATGTAAACTTCGGCAGTGTCAACTATAACATGTTGGCTACAGCAACTAATGTACACCTTAGAAATGTAACATTTAAAACCAGTATCTTGGTCTTACTTACAGAACAAGGGAGCTACAGGTCGTCCACTATTAATGCATATATACCCACAGGGCCGGTCTTAGGCCACTGCAACCTATGCGGCCGCAGTGGGCCCCGCTACTTTCATAGGCTCCGCGCTAATTCTAGGTGTAAATTATTAAAATAAACTATTTTAACTTATTATTAAAGAGTTTCTGGAATTCTCCTGAAATTGTAAAATATACGAAAAAGTCATGAAAATCTCCTGAACTTATTAAAGTCTTCTGACAACTGATGCAAATCTCCTTAAAAACAGACAAAATTGTCATTTCTGGGTGTCATTCAATGATCCTACTAGCAATTAAAAAAAAAACGGCATTGTCAGCTTTCATTGAATAACATTGTTATAATAAAGCGAATTTTAAGCAAAACAAGAAGTTCAAATTCTTAATTGACTTGAATAGTCACTGGCCTACAAATATAGATCTAAATCTATCTCGACCTCTTTAAAAGCAAAACAAAAGCGATATTTTGCTCGTCGATAGTAAATCTCTAAAGGCAGATCTGAATGTTTATCAGCTTTTTGTTAGACAACTACTATCTAATGTAGATGGCTCGTCAAGTGAAGTTGACAGTGATTTTGTACTTAGTAAAGTATGAATAAAATTAAAAGACGATTTTATTTTCTAATACAAAATCTTAATTTTCACTTATTATCCTTATCACAACTCAGAATAGGCCCTGCGCTATCCGTTTCGCATTTTTATGACAATGTTGGCTATAATGATGTACAATAAAACAATATTAGCAATAACAATGTAGACTATAAAAATGTAGGCTATAACTATTTACACTAAAAAAAATGTAATTAATCAGTATATCATTATGTAGAATACTAGCCATGTAGGATAGAATATTGTTGGTCTGTAGGAATACATTTTTAAAATTCATCTCTGCAGTATTTCATGCTTTCATTGTTTTGAATTAGCCATAGTCTGAAACAAACTTGGCGATTATCAGTGATTATTTAAAAAACTAGTTAGAGCTAGATCTATGTTTATTTCAGAATGAAACATTTCCAGATCTAGAGGAGAAAAAGAAAATAAAAACCAAGTCGACCTCTTCACTGTCAGCTATCAAGACATGAAGCAAGTGAACTGGTCGACTTGGTAATTCACAGCGACTTCTCGTCCTATTCCTAGCTAAGACAATGGACTTGTCTGTCTGTGCCAATGTAGAGAGATGGCGGATCATGGCGCCATCCTGACTTCTTTGTCTCGGCCACCGAATTCTTCGTGGTTTTTTCCCCCTTCTTTTGGCTTCCACACTTCAACATGAGATAGTGATCTTTTCCATCGTGGCGGCTTGACAAACGTAGGCAGAAAGTATGGAATTCCTCCTGTTGCCGTGACAGGAGGCTAGTTGTATGCGAAGAACTTACGTTGCCAGAGCTTTGAGCTTCGTGACGCCAGCAGGATTGGCCAGGTAAGATGTGCGTGCGTGTGTGAAACAATGGGCCTCCTTACATTTACCCAGAGAATTCCACCTGTCATTCTCAACCTTGCTAACCTCCCTGACTTTTATCTGGCCACCTCTTGACTGAAGAATGTAAGTCACACATAAATATGACTTCACCTAGACTTACACAAGACATAATACATGCTCATGTAGGATCACTCTCATCAGGGTTCTCCTTTCCATTTAACTTGTGATGTTTTATGTTGCGTCTGTTAGATGTATGTTTATGTGTGTGTAGGTATACATGTTTGTAGGTATATAAGTGTATGTGTAATATGAATTCGTGTTTCATTTAATAAATATGCAGTTTGCATACAACACTAAAACACAACAAAAGAAGAGAGTCACACTTGTAGGAATCGATTCAAAAAGACCAGGAAGAATTAAAAGCAAGAGAAATCTTTGGTCAAGTTTGGATTGAAACAACAATTAGAAAGAATTAAAAGCAAGAGAAATCTTTGGTCAAGTTTGGATTGAAACAACAATTAGAAAGAATTAAAAGCAAGAGAAATCTTTGGTCAAGTTTGTGATTGAGACAACAAATGGAAAGAATTAAAAGCAAGAGAAATCTTTGGTCAAGTATGTGATTGAAACAACAAATGGAAAGAATTAAAAGCAAGAGAAATCTTTGGTCATGTTTGTGATTGAAACAAGAAATGGAAAGAATTAAAAGCAAGAGAAATCTTTGGTCAAGTTTGTGATTGAAACAAGAAATAGAAAGAATTAAAAGCAAGAGAAATCTTTGGTCAAGTATGTGATTGAAACAACAAATGGAAAGAATTAAAAGCAAGAGAAATCTTTGGTCATGTTTGTGATTGAAACAAGAAATGGAAAGAATTAAAAGCAAGAGAAATCTTTGGTCAAGTTTGTGATTGAAACAAGAAATAGAAAGAATTAAAAGCAAGAGAAATCTTTGGTCAAGTTTGTGATTGAAACAACAAATGGAAAGAATTAAAAGCAAGAGAAATCTTTGGTCAAGTATGTGATTGAAACAACAAATGGAAAGAATTAAAAGCAAGAGAAATCTTTGGTCCTGTTTGTGATTGAAACAAGAAATGGAAAGAATTAAAAGCAAGAGAAATCTTTGGTCAAGTTTGTGATTGAAACAAGAAATAGAAAGAATTAAAAGCAAGAGAAATCTTTGGTCAAGTATGTGATTGAAACAAGAAATGGAAAGAATTAAAAGCAAGAGAAACCTTTGGTCAAGTTTGTGATTGAAACAAGAAATAGAAAGAATTAAAAGCAAGAGAAACCTTTGGTCAAGTTTGGATTGAAACAACAAATAGAAAGAATTAAAAGCAAGAGAAATCTTTGGTCAAGTTTGTGATTGAAACAACAAATGGAAAGAATTAAAAGCAAGAGAAATCTTTGGTCAAGTATGTGATTGAAACAACAAATGGAAAGAATTAAAAGCAAGAGAAATCTTTGGTCATGTTTGTGATTGAAACAAGAAATGGAAAGAATTAAAAGCAAGAGAAATCTTTGGTCAAGTTTGTGATTGAAACAAGAAATAGAAAGAATTAAAAGCAAGAGAAATCTTTGGTCAAGTATGTGATTGAAACAAGAAATGGAAAGAATTAAAAGCAAGAAAAATCTTTGGTCAAGTTTGTGATTGAAACAAGAAATGGAAAGAATTAAAAGCAAGAGAAATCTTTGGTCAAGTTTGTGATTGAAACAACAAATAGAAAGAATTAAAAGCAAGAGAAATCTTTGGTCAAGTTTGTGATTGAAACAACAAATAGAAAGAATTAAAAGCAAGAGAAATCTTTGGTCAAGTTTGTGATTGAAACAAGAAATAGAAAGAATTAAAAGCAAGAGAAATCTTTGGTCAAGTTTGTGATTGAAACAAGAAATGGAAAGAATTAAAAGCAAGAGAAATCTTTGGTCAAGTTTGTGATTGAAACAAGAAATGGAAAGAATTAAAAGCAAGAGAAATCTTTGGTCAAGTTTGTGATTGAAACAAGAAATGGAAAGAATTAAAAGCAAGAGAAATCTTTGGTCAAGTTTGTGATTGAAACAAGAAATGGAAAGAATTAAAATCTTGATTCCCTAACTCTCACTGGAAACTCAGAAATAGCAGCTATGGGATTCAAACTCCAGACGATCGAATAAGTAGCAAGTATACTACCAGTCAGCTGCACAGTTTGTTACCAGATGATGTGAAATAAAAAAAATAGCGGGTTGGGACATTGGGTTATGGTGGGGGGGGGGGAATGGTGGAAGCTTTTTTTTTCTTTACTTTGCATACGAAATATATTTTCTACAAAGACAAAAGCCGTAGACATATTTACAGCCCCATATAGAATCACTTTTACTCTTGTAGACATACATACAGCTGCATATAGATTCAACTTCTCTCTTATATACAGGCGCATATAGGTTCTACTTAATCTTCTCGTCAGGTAAGAAAGAAGCTGGCCAGGTTGTGTCATATTTCTAAACACAGGCACAAACCTTACAGCGTGTGGTGGAGGAGAATATCCGTAATGAGCAGATGTTTGTATCAGATGACATAGCTGGGGATCAACTTCTCAAAAACAAAACAAAACGAAAAAACTTGACAGGCAGAAATTGAAACTTGGAAAATAGGATTGGCCTAGACATTGCCAAACATTTTCTTGTCCTAGCACAAAAACAACTAAGTTGGCATGTTGTGTTTGGCACCGCCACACTGGAGTTTTTCGAGCTGATTTTGGTTACAGATGCTAACGTATTCAGATAGGCATGTGGAAATATTTAAGGACTCATTACAACATCACGTGATCAAACATTCGTCTCCTGCCTCTCATTCTCTCCCATTCCCTCCACACGTACGAACAATATTGAAAGGAAGTTGTGGTTATCGTTCTTGAAACGAATTGCCCCAATAAAAACCCAGTGTGAGATCCAATTAGTGGAATTTCCTGAAAGTGGTGAATGTTGAAGAAATATTGTGAACCTCTGCAACAAAATGCATGAGAATGTTTACCTCTTTTGAGACAAATAAAATGCATTGCAGATTTCGGGCGTATTAATAATGGCATATAACAGTAATTCTCAACCGAATTCGACCTGCGGCCATTTTAACTTTCGAAACGCGTGTCGCGGGCCACATCAATAAAAAGGTAAAAAAAAAATGAAAACCAAATTCACCTGAAACTATTTGAAAATATTGGATCTAGTATTAATTAATGGGATATTTAAAGTCTATCATTTTTTACGCGTCTAAAAATGGGCTCATTTCTCTACTTAAAATGTGAGCGACATTGTAGCTACCTTTACCACCAACTTATTGTCTTGTCTCTTTTTGGTTAATATTCCCATCGATCCTCCAATCTCTAGGCGTAGTTTGACCAATCTTTTATACGCGACTCAAACTAAAAGGCCTTCCTATTTGCTTTATAATGCCGCTTGTAGATGCTGCTGATGTTTTTGAAACAGCCAGACTGGAGACTTTATTTACAAAACAAATATGTTGGCTTATTATCATGTTCCACAAAAAAGATCCATTCACTTTTCCTGGTAGATTCTAAATTCAGAGTCCCATTTCATAAACTCATAAACGCACAATCGTTAAAGGTCAAGGTACAATCCATCAAAGAAAACGTGAAGGCCCTAACTTTTTTGAAGGGGGGAGGATTTTCTACTTTTGTGCCGACGTTTCGGCGGGCCGGATGATTCCACGTCGCGGGCCGTACTTTGGGCATCACTGGCATATAGTGTAATGGTAAGATGTAAAATAAGATAAACTCTCTTCAATTAAAAAACCCCCACAAAAAACACAAAACAATCATTCACTAGTTCATAATAAATGATGTCCCTTGTTTTCTAACTCTTTTGCGTTCTTGTATGTCCACCTCATTATTACTATGAGACCACAACATTTAAATAAATTATTACAACAGATTCAAATGATTACAAAAAAGAACAAATTAGAAGAAGCCGCAAATGAAGAACAAAATCAAAAAAAAAAAAAAAAAAAGAAACAAGGACAATTACTCTTGTGTGGCTTGTGGAATTAACGGAATGGTGCATTCCCATCAGTCATCACAATGAAATTACATGTACAGAAGTCAGCCTCAGTTAAAACAAAAACTTGTTCTTCTAGATATGCGCTGGGAAACTAAGGGGGTGGGAGTAGAAATAAAATCGCCCCAAAATAATGTACTTGTATTGTTTTAATTTGTCAGAAGCTGTCTTACCAGGTTGGACATCAGAGCCTATCGTTATTGTTATAGGAATTCAGACTTATGATCACGAATGGCCAGTTTAACCATGTCAATCAATTCGTAAAGTTTTAACTCATTTTTTACTTTTGACGCATACAAAGGTCAAGGTCTTTAGCTGCATAGATAAGGCCAGATCCGAGCATTTTATATATCATATTTTATGTCTACTGCAATCATATTTTATGTCTACTGCAATCATATTTTATGTCTACTGCAATCATATTTTATGTCTACTGCAATCATATTTTATGTCAACTGCAAACATATTTTATGTCTTCTGCAATCCTTTGCTAGCTAATTTGTATTTTTTAAAATGAATTTTATTTTGGAATTTCTATTGTTTAATTATTTGCAAAACTTAGGGTGCAAGTTCGTGCATCGGCTACTTTTTGTTTTCTGAAAGCGAAAACATATCAAGCGACATTAAACCAGGAACAAAAATTGTCTGAATCCAGCAAAAGACATTTTACCCCCTAGATTGAAAGCAGAGACTGTTTGAAAAGATTCAGGAACCCCCAGATTCTTTTTTTTTTTAAATTCATAAACATCTGTTTCGTATAATAAATAATACCAAGTCAATTATTTAGAGTGTAAATGATTCCTATTGGCTGATGTCATGAATACACTTACACTTGATGATTTCATTCAAATGACAAACAAAACAAAACATGATCCTAAAGTAAAGGGGAGGGGTCGCCGCCGCCAGTTGGGAACATAAACGATTTCACCATTCTACCCCCTTCCCCTGCCCAAGGACAAAGAATCTTCCTTAATCCATTGACATAAACAAACATGACATCTTGGTTAATGGTCGCTGTCATTGCCAATGTCATTCTGTTCAGTGGCGTGAATGTGACATGGGTTAGAATTAGAATGAAGGGACATACTCATATATTTTGTTTCGGTTGATGGGTTATGCTATTTGGTTGATAATGTGTTTTATTTGGTAGCTAGAGTCTAGTGTCTGGTAGCTATATTTTAGTGTTTAGTAGCTAGATTCCAGTATTTGGTACTTAGATTTTAGTGTTTGGTAGCTATATTTTAATGTTTGGTAGGGTATATTTTAGTGTTTGGTAGCTAGGCTCTATTATTTGATGTATAGTAAAGTAGTTTCCCTTTCAGACTATGCGGTCTATAGGGCAGATGATGTTAAGGTCATCTGTTTCTTTAGTTAACGGTTAACAAGCAGGGTGTCATGTGGCCAGCACTATGACCAACCCCCTTTACTTTCCCCCAACTAAAGTCAGGTACCCATTAGAGTTGGTGATGTATAGATTTCTCATTAATTCTATTTTCAGGTAGCTAGGTACTATTGATAGATTCTTGAGTTTGGTAGCTAAGTACTATTGATAGATTCATGTGTTTGGCGCTAAGTACTATTGATAGATTATTGTGTTTGGCAGCAAAGTACTATTGATAGATTTATGTGTTTGGCAGCTAAGTACTATTGATAGATTCATGTGTTTGGCAGATAAGTACTATTGATAGATTCGTGTGTTTGGCAGCTAAGTACTATTGATAGATTCATGTGTTTGGCAGCTAAGTACTATTGATAGATTCTTGAGTTTGGTAGCTAAGTACTATTGATAGATTCTTGTGTCTAGCAGCTAAGTACTATTGATAGATTCTTGTGTTTGGCGCTAAGTACTATTGATAGATTATTGTGTTTGGCAGCAAAGTACTATTGATAGATTTATGTGTTTGGCAGCTAAGTACTATTGATAGATTCATGTGTTTGGCAGATAAGTACTATTGATAGATTCGTGTGTTTGGCAGCTAAGTACTATTGATAGATTCATGTGTTTGGCAGCTAAGTACTATTGATAGATTCTTGAGTTTGGTAGCTAAGTACTATTGATAGATTCTTGTGTCTAGCAGCTAAGTACTATTGATAGATTCATGTGTTTGGAGCTAAGTACTTTTGATAGATTCATGTGTTTGGCAGCTCAGTACTATTGATAGATTCATGTGTTTGGCAGCTAAGTACTATTGATAGATTCTTGTGTCTGGCAGCTAAGTACTATTGATAGATTCGTGTGTTTGGCAGCTAAGAACTATTGATAGATTATTGTGTTTGGCAGCTAAGTACTATTGATAGATTCTTGTGTCTGGCAGCTAAGTACTATTGATAGATTCTTGTGTCTGGCAGCTAAGTAATATTGATAGATTCTTGTGTCTGGCAGCTAAGTACTATTGATAGATTCTTGAGTTTGGTAGCTAAGTACTATTGATAGATTATTGTGTTTGGCAGCTAAGTACTATTGATAGATTCTTGTGTCTGGCAGCTAAGTACTATTGATAGATTATTGTGTTTGGCAGCTAAGTACTATTAATAGATTATTGTGTTTGGCAGCTAAGTACTATTGAGAGATTCTTGTGTCTGGTAGCTAAGTACTATTGATAGATTATTGTGTCTGGCAGCTAAGTACTATTGATAGATTCTTGTGTCTGGCAGCTAAGTACTATTGATAGATTCATGTGTTTGGCAGCTAAGTACTATTGATAGATTCATGTGTTTGGCAGCTAAGTACTATTAATAGATTATTGTGTTTGGCAGCTAAGTACTATTGATAGATTCTTGTGTCTGGCAGCTAAGTACTATTGATAGATTCTTGTGTCTGGCAACTAAGTACTATTGATAGATTCTTGTGTTTGGCAGCTAAGTACTATTGATAGATTCATGTGTTTGGCAGCTAAGTACTATTGATAGATTATTGTGTTTGGCAGCTAAGTGCTATTGATAGATTCTTGTGTCTGGCAGCTAAGTACTTTTGATAGATTCATGTGTTTGGCAGCTAATTACTACTGATAGATTCTTGTGTCTGGCAGCTAAGTACTATTGATAGATTCTTGTGTCTGGCAGCTAAGACTATTGATAGATTCGTGTGTTTGGCAGCTAAGTACTATTGATAGATTCGTGTGTTTGGCAGCTATGTACTATGATAGATTCTTGTGTCTGGCAGCTAAGTACTATTGATAGATTCTTGTGTCTGGCAGCTAAGTACTATTGATAGATTCTTGTGTCTGGCAGCTAAGTACTATTGATAGATTCTTGTGTCTGGCAGCTAAGTACTATTGATAGATTCATGTGTATGGCAGCTAAGTACTATTGATAGATTCATGTGTTTGGCAGCTAAGTACTATTGATAGATTAATGTGTTTGGCAGCTAAGTACAATTGATAGATTCGTGTGTTTGGCAGCTAAGTACTATTGATAGATTCATGTGTTTGGCAGCTAAGTACTATTGATAGATTCTTGAGTTTGGTAGCTAAGTACTATTGATAGATTCATGTGTTTGGCGCTAAGTACTATTGATAGATTATTGTGTTTGGCAGCTAAGTACTATTGATAGATTCTTGTGTCTGGCAGCTTAGTACTATTGATAGATTATTGTGTTTGACAGCTAAATACTATTGATAGATTCTTGTGTCTGGCAGCTAAGTACTATTGATAGATTATTGTGTTTGTCAGCTAAGTACTAATGATAGATTCTTGTGTTTGGCGCTAAGTACTATTGATAGATTCATGTGTCTGGCAGCTAAGTACTATTGATAGATTCTTGTGTCTGGCAGCTAAGTACTATTGATAGATTCATGTGTTTGGCAGCTAAGTACTATTGATAGATTATTGTGTTTGGCAGCTAAGTACTATTGATAGATTTCTTGTGTCTGGCAGCTAAGTACTATTGATAGATTCATGTGTTTGGCAGCTAAGTACTATTGATAGATAGGTACTATTGATAGATTCATGTGTTTGGTAGCTAGTTTGTATTATTTGGTAGCTTGATTCTAGTGTTTGGCATCAAGGTTCTTTTATTTGATATATAGATTCTACTGTAAGGCAGCTAGGTACTATTGATAGATTCATGTGTTTGGTAGCTAGTTTTGTATTATTTGATTGCTTGATTCTAGTGTTTGGCATCAAGGTTCTTTTGTTTTATATATAGTTTCTACTGTATGGTAGCTAGGTACTATTGATAGTTTCTACTGTATGGTAGCTAGGTACTATTGATAGTTTCTACTGTATGGTAGCTAGGTACTATTGATAGTTTCTACTGTATGGTAGCTAGGTACTATTGATACGCAGACAGGATAATACAAAAGACTGTAACCAAAGGTCTTACCAACCGATCTAGTAACTGAGAAAACTCCCATATATTTCTAGCAGCTCTAGTAGAACTAGTAACCGATAGGAGTTATGGTGGATAGCTTTGTTTTTAATGACAGCCACTTGACGTGTTATCTTAAGGTCCATATAACAACCTTGACCACTGGGGTCAAAAGAAACATGGACCAGCAACTTTCAGAGTTTGTTTATTTCCCCGATGTCTAGATTTAACATGTTTGACCCAGCACTTGTATTTGTCCAGCTAGTTTCGCTGTGTGGTCAAGTGCCCGTTATAAAATGCCAGAGTGTCAACAAGCGTCAGACAAGTAGGCCTATAACATTGTCCAGCGCTGATAATGTCTTACGGGACCATGTGAGGTCAAAGGTTAAAGGTTGGAGAATATTTTTTAAAAAATCGTACTTTAAATCTTTTGCAATAATTTTTTTCCCCTACACATTTGAGAGCGGTGCAAAAAAAAGCCTTGAAAATGCGCCGATCAACAATGACGCACAATTACAAACTTACAATTTATGTGCATATAGTGTCGTTATCAATAAAATATACTGCTATTTATTGAGGTCATTTAGCAGCCAATGTTGCTCATTGTTGACTTGTCAGTTGTTTTTTTTTCATTGTGCTCATCTGTGACTGATTGTCAGTTACCGTAGTTTACTGCAGTCATCTGTAAGTTACTGTTGATAGTGCTAATTGATTCTTTTAATGTTGATGGTGCTGGTTGATCCTTATACAAGCCTATAATTGTTTTAACTTCACTTTTGTTCAATATTGCAGTCGAAATGTTACATCTTAAAAAGAAAACAAAAACAACTAAATGATTCTGTGTGACTATATGTCATATGTGTTATGCATTTTATGTATGAGGTTACTATCACAATAACCCTAAACAATATACTGGCTAGCAAAATAAACTTTGACACTAGGCCTACACTGGCTATCACAATAATATCGCTTGTCCCATATAGATTTTTTTCTCGTATCTAATTATATATATATATGTGATTTATGAGTTTGTGTATGAATCTATGTATGTATATACATATTTAATGATCAAGGCTTTGATTCAGTATTAATGCAAAGATTTGTGAGTCAATATTGGATGAGAGCAACTGACCTCTCACCAGGTCACGCTTAGACTCAAACACACATGAAATACGATGACCCTTTGCAGGTGACGCCTCCAACCGATGAGGACCCCCAGGGCGCCCTAAGCAAACGTTTAGGGTTCACCACGAAAGTCTCACTGTAACCTACGTCTTCGGGCGCCCCTCCCCCGCCACTACAGCACCCCGGTCTCATTGTTCAGGTGGGAGCTAAACAAACTGTCTGACACCAGCCTCGAAGTTCGTCACGGAGAATCAACACCAAACACCAGTGTCACGGTGTCACCAGAGACTAGAGCACCTATCAGTTTTGTGTAGAGTGCTCAAACCTTTGGGCCAGTGGTGAAAAAAGTCCATGACATGCACACGGCAATATGGACACAAGGAAATTGTACTACCCTTCACCTGTGTCCCAATTTGTTTGCATTTAACACGAGCCGACGATCGCTACAAGCGTGTAGAAGAAATAGAATAAATTACATTTGAATGTGGTCCACCCTGGTCATTAGGTTCTCGTCGTATTTCATGTACTGATAATATTTAAATAAAGCTTATACTGAGTGACATTGCATCAATTATTTTGAATTAATGTTGAATAGATCTAGACAAGCAATAATTTGTGAGATTGGAAATAGTTTTATTCATTGATTTTTGTTTAGTGCAACTTTCATGATTATAGAATGCTCAGTGAGCTATGGTCCAATCACTTTTGTGGACAGTTGGGGAGGCGGGTTTCCGTGCTGCCTTTTTAAAAGCAATGTAAAAAAAAAAAGCTGCCCAGAGTCTGAATCCGACCTCCAGCCTCCAGTCTACTGGAGGCCGACGTGTTTTCCACTGAGCTATTAACGTAGGCCTACGCAAGTAACTCGTGTAGAGGTTGATGCAACATTGCTGAAAAGCATCATAGTACAAGAACTCTTGGAAACTTTCATGTTAAAAGTTTTTGGTCAAGTTTGTTGAGGGACCTTCTTAGCCCTTGGCTGTGGATCAATGAATCTATTGCAAAAACTTTCATGTTGCTCCCTTTTTCAAGTGTTTGATTCACTCTTTCATGATATCGCATCGTTTCGACATCCTAGAATAAAGTTTTCTATAGAAAATAATAATGGTTAAAATTCTACAATTGTTTGTACAAATTAATTTTTTTTAGAGCCTAGTCTATTTATATCATAGACAATAATGCTATGATCTAGACATAGATCTAGATTTTAGACTATAAGTATAGTCTAGGATCTAGATGTACAATCAGTAGAATACAAAACGTCAGATTAGGCCTAGCCTATATACCAACCCATGTTTTCTTGCATTCAGTTTTCAATGCATGATCAAAAACTTTAATAATTAATTAGGGGAAGGGGGTAACAATAAATGTAGGTCATATCAATCTATTTGTGGTCCGATCATATGGCAATGTCAATGTTTTGACACCCAGTCCGCTCCTGATGGTCGACATTCTCTGGGGACACAAGGATCTCACTCGTTCCAATGTTCAGTTTCTGTCAACTTGTTGTAACTAATTGTCGATGTACTAATTGTCAAAGTACCATTCGTCTGGTGAATCGTTTGTAAAGTGAATCATCAGTCCTGTGAATCATTTGTAAAGTGACTCATTAGTTCGGTGAATCATTTGTAAAGTGAATCATCAGTCCTGTGAATCGTTTGTAAAGTGAATCATTAGTTCGGTGAATCTTTTGTAAAGTGAATCATCAGTCCTGTAAATCATTTGTAAAGTGAATCATTAGTTCGGTGAATCTTTTGTAAAGTGAAACATCAGTCCTGTGAATCATTTGTAAAGTGAATCATTAGTTAGGTGAATCTTTTGTAAAGTGAATCATCAGTCCTGTGAATCATTTGTAAAGTGATTCATTAGTCTTTGAACAAACTGTCGGGAACGCACTGCGTTGAAAACATTTTTTGTGAGCCACTTTTGAATACAAATGAGAAATGTCTGTTAAAGTGTATCTAATGACTAAAGGATACATATGTATGGATCTTGGCAATAATGGGTGGAAATGCTCCATGGACCCACTATTTCCTATCTAGGCCTAAAATATCCACGATCTATCAAAGAGCAATAAATTAACAAGCAAAATTGTAAAAATAATTAAAGACCGCATATCTTAATATTTTAAGATCTATCTCCCCTTTGCAATATGAAACAAAATTAATTTAATACCACTGTTGAATTATATATTTTTTTATTATTGATTTATGTTTTGCTAGAAACAATAAATAATTGTGCAAACTTTCAGCTTGATCCGAGTCTGGGATGGAGAAGAACTAACGTGATACACCAAATGTGGACCAGACAGACAGACTGAGTTGATAGAAGCTTGGTACCAGACAGACAGACTGAGTTGTTAGAAGCTTTGTACCAGACAGACAGACTGAGTTGATAGAAGCTTGGTACCAGACAGGACAGACTGAGTTGATAGAAGCTTTGTACCAGACAGACAGACTGAGTTGATAGAAGCTTTGTACCAGACAGACAGACTGAGTTGATAGAAGCTTTGTACCAGACAGACAGACTGAGTTGATAGAAGCTTTGTACCCAGACAGACAGACTGAGTTGATAGAAGCTTTGTACCAGACAGACAGACTGAGTTGATAGAAGCTTTGTACCAGACAGACAGACTGAGTTGATAGAAGTTTGTACCAGACAGACAGACTGAGTTGATAGAAGCTTTCTACCAGACAGACAGACTGAGTTGATAGAAGCTTTGTACCAGACAGACAGACTGAGTTGATAGAAGCTTGGTACCAGACAGACAGACTGAGTTGATAGAAGCTTTGTACCAGACAGACAGACTGAGTTGATAGAAGCTTGGTACCAGACAGACAGACTGAGTTGATAGAAGCTTGGTACCAGACAGACAGACTGAGTTGATAGAAGCTTGGTACCAGACAGACAGACTGAGTTGATAGAAGCTTGGTACCAGACAGACAGACTGAGTAGATAGAAGCTTTGTACCAGATAGACAGACTGAGTTGATAGAAGCTTTGTACCAGACAGACAGACTGAGTTGATAGAAGCTTTGTACCAGACAGACAGACTGAGTTGATAGAAGCTTTGTACCAGACAGACAGACTGAGTTGATAGAAGCTTTGTACCAGACAGACAGACTGAGTTGATAGAAGCTTTGTACCTGACAGACAGACTGAGTTGATAGAAGCTTTGTACCAGACAGACAGACTGAGTTGATAGAAGCTTTGTACCAGGCAGACAGACTGAGTTGATAGAAGCTTGGTACCAGACAGACAGACTGAGTTGATAGAAGCTTTGTACCAAACAGACAGACTGAGTTGATAGAAGCTTTGTACCAGACAGACAGACTGAGTTGATAGAAGCTTTGTACCAGACAGACAGACTGAGTTGATAGAAGCTTTGTACCAGACAGACAGACTGAGTTGATAGAAGCTTTGTACCAGACAGACAGACTGAGTTGATAGAAGCTTTGTACCAGACAGACAGACTGAGTTGATAGAAGCTTTGTACCAGACAGACAGACTGAGTTGATAGAAGCTTTGTACCAGGCAGACAGACTGAGTTGATAGAAGCTTGGTACCAGACAGACAGACTGAGTTGATAGAAGCTTTGTACCAAACAGACAGACTGAGTTGATAGAAGCTTTGTACCAGACAGACAGACTGAGTTGATAGAAGCTTGGTACCAGACAGACAGACTGAGTTGATAGAAGCTTTGTACCAGACAGACAGACTGAGTTGATAGAAGCTTGGTACCAGACAGACAGACTGAGTTGATAGAAGCTTGGTACCAGACAGACAGACTGAGTTGATAGGAGCTTTGTACCAAACAGACAGACTGAGTTGATAGAAGCTTTGTACCAGACAGACAGACTGAGTTGATAGAAGCTTTGTACAAAATAGGTTTGCTTATTTTCAGATGAAATACTCTAAACTCTAAATCTAATCTCGTAAAACACCTAGATCTAGTCATTTGTAGTCTCCTGATTTCTACAGAGTAACCCCGGATTTCTAGCCACATGCCTTCCCCCCCCCTTTTTTTTTTTGGTGCTCATGGGAGATTAACGGGATCAGAACTTGTATCTAGAGATTGAATTGTCTTCCCGTGGTAAACACGCTGACACGTGACAAAGGTTTCCAGGATTTGGTTTTCTCAAATTCCTGTTGAGCCCAACTCATCCAACTGGCTCAAAAACTCGTTCTAGTTTATGACTCTTACCTAGACCTTCAGCATGGGGTTATTTAAATACAGTTTGTGTTTTAATTGTTTTAATTTCCTGGATTCTTTGAGTTGAATTTGGGGACGGATCAGTTTGGCGTTAATTAGATTTTATCTGCTTGAGAAAAAAAAATCGTTGTCTAAAGTGTATCTCTAATTTAAACATGAGTTGTTTTAGAACTAACACTTTTAACATAAGTTTTAAAGTAACCATTCTGTTGATATAAACACGGCTAGTAACATAGTTACAATCTTACAGTGGTCTCCCAGCTTTGTCGTCCTTAGAACCAAAATAAGTCTCCAGTACATGAGTCACTGGCCATACTTTGTGGTTTCTTTATGTCATGCAGTGGCGTAGCTAGGGTGGGGGGAGGAGGGGTAGAATTTGAAGATCCCCCGGGCCCCCACTTGAGGGGGGCCCCCAAATGAGTGTCCAAAATTTGTTTTTAAAAAATTAAATATGACGTCACTGCCATGTAATTTTGCTTTTCACGTTGTTATATACGTGAGAGACCCTGTTGGATGTATTTCACACAGAGTATTAAAACTTTCCGTGCTCTCAATTTGAAGGAGTAACTTCATAGCGCTAGTGCCGTGTTACTCTCAGGAAGTAACTTGGTATATATGGTAGTTTATTTCATCATCCTTATCAATTAAGAAGAAACCTGATAAGAGCCACTGAAAACAAAGGCGACAATGAACGTGTGGAAGAAAAGTATCACTATTTAGGTGATTCATACAAAGATACAGCAATCGAAGAAGTGAAAATGTCTCTTGGTGAGAGAAGTAGTACTGAAGAGACTCCAGGGGAATACCTTTTACCACAGTCAGAGAAAACATCTAAAGTAAGTGATGATGAGTCAAGTGATGGTCTTCCAAAATCACTTTCTCCAGAAGTGGAAGAAGCTGTAATTAAGTACAAAGACTTCGGATATATTCAGCCTGAAATTTTATCTGAGGAACTGCGAGCAAAATTCTGTTAAAGGGTAGCTTATTTTTCCAAAACAAAGATGAACGGTATTTGTTTCAGTAGAGTTAACCCAAAATAAATCACGAAGTTTAACATCATGCCGGGGCACCTAAAGAGACCAAGCCCTCGGGCCTTGAAATGATGGCAAGTTCCTAGCTACGCGAGATAGTGTTCAATACATAGAACTAGCTGACGATCACGGGGGCGATAGTGTTCAATACATAGAACTAGCTGACGATCACGGGGGCGATAGTGTTCAATAGATAGAACTAGCTGACGATCACGGGGGGATAGTGTTCAATACATAGAACTAGCTGAGAGAGATCACGGGGCGATAGTGTTCAATACATAGAACTAGCTGACGATCACGGGGGCGATAGTGTTCAATACATAGAACTAGCTGACGATCACGGGGGCGATAGTGTTCAATACATAGACCTAGCTGACGATGACGGGGGCGATAGTGTTCAATACATAGAACTAGCTGACGATGACGGGGGCGATAGTGTTCAATACATAGAACTAGCTGACGACCACGGGGGCGATAGTGTTCAATACATAGAACTAGCTGACGATGACGGGGGCGATAGTGTTCAATACATAGAACTAGCTGACGATGACGGGGGCGATAGTGTTCAATACATAGAACTAGCTGACGATCACGTGGGCGATAGTGTTCAATACATAGAACTAGCTGACGATCACGGGGGCGATAGTGTTCAATACATAGAACTAGCTGACGATCACGGGGGCGATAGTGTTCAATACATAGAACTAGCTGACGATCACGTGGGCGATAGTGTTCAATACATAGAACTAGCTGACGATCACGGGGGCGATAGTGTTCAATACATAGAACTAGCTGACGATCACGGGGGCGATAGTGTTCAATACATAGAACTAGCTGACGATCACGGGGGCGATAGTGTTCAATACATAGAACTAGCTGACGATCACGTGGGCGATAGTGTTCAATACATAGAACTAGCTGACGATCACGGGGGCGATAGTGTTCAATACATAGAACTAGCTGACGATCACGGGGGCGATAGTGTTCAATACATAGAACTAGCTGACGATCACGGGGGCGATAGTGTTCAATACATAGAACTAGCTGAGAGAGATCACGGGGAACTTGAAAAATGAGTCCAACACGTTTTTGTTTCTAGTTGGAAACACCGAAACAAAACTAATATTTTGAAAGTATTTATTTTCAACCAATTGTAGCCTACGCATGTTATTAAGTGCAACGCAGCATTACAAATACTTGTTTTCCGTTTCAACTAGAAAACTCAAGCTTTCATCTGTGATACACAAATAGAACGAGGCCTAATGGAATGAGTTCTGTCTATTGAAGACACGAAACCACAAGGGGGACATAACTTGCCGACCAATAAAATTGTCTTTCAATTGTCTCCCTTCCAGCTGTATTGCAATGCCCCTCCCCCTCGTCATTTCTTTTTGTTGTTTCCCCTAGATAAGAAGGAATGGGAAGACGCCTGTGATGGGCGCCATGTTAAATGCCCAAGAGATATGACCACTGGATGGGGACTGACAAAGTCAAGTTGACATGAGAGCGGGCGCAATCCAATCAATCTGTCACACAGTTCCAGGCCCACATGTGGAACAAACAACCATTGGAACAAAGGGAATTCCTCAATCATGTTTCTTACGCTGGGAATCCTGCTGTTACTAATTTCTTATAGACATATAACCGCAGATAGATTCTACTAATTTCTTATAGACATATAACCGCAGATAGATTCTACTAATTTCTTATAGACATATAACCGCAGATAGATTCTACTAATTTCTTTTAGACATATAACCGCAGATAGATTTTACTAATTTCTTATAGACATATAACCGCAGATAGATTCTACTAATTTCTTTTAGACATATAACCGCAGATAGATTTTACTAATTTCTTATAGACATATAACCGCAGATAGATTCTACTAATTTCTTTTAGACATATAACCGCAGATAGATTTTACTAATTTCTTATAGACATAACCGCAGATAGATTCTACGTGTCTCTTATAAGATATCCAGCTACACCCTGGATCAACATATTATTTGCAGACTTACAGTCACATAGTGATTCAACTAATCTTGTATAGATATACAGAGCCTATTATAGATTAATTTATCTCATAAGTTACAGATGTTACTTCAAAAAAGAAGATAACGTCCTACGTCAGACGCCTATGGAATCAACCTGTCTCTCAATGACAAAAGAACACTAACTAGCTTAATAAATAAGATTTGGTTCATTTAATTCTAAATCATTTCAACTCTAATATGTCCTAGAGTAACTATAATTATATCAAGTGAATCTATTGCACATACTTGCATCAGTACCAGGTGACCGAGCCTCGCTCGGATGAATAATTTGTTAAGGAAGAATATATACCCGAAGTCATTTTGGGAATATTTTTGTAATTACGAAAATGAAGATTAGGGTAAATATTATCAAAGTATCAATCTGAGGAGTTGCTTTTTCGTTCTTAACGTTCTCAATGTAATTGTACACGGCGATTAGAATAGAAAGTCTCTTAAGTCCCCCCAAACAGTATAGAAAGCCACAGCTCACGTCGTAACGTTTTACATTGCAACTTTTATGTAAAACTATTGGGTTATTATTGGCTTGGAAGAAAGTCTTTGCTGTGTAACTTCTAAAATGGTTACGTTCTGCCATTTAATATTTCAATTAGTATATTCATTATGGCTTTAGTACGAAGCATCAAGTGATACAAAATCTCTACGCTATAGGTAAAACGTGCACCTTGTAACAAAATAAAATTGCGCATTTTTTCCTAAGAGACTGAAAAACATCGCGTTAGTATTCTAAAGAAGCGTTATTGTGGGTCATTTCTGTTACGTCACTAAAAAAAAAAGATTGTCCCATAAGGGATAAGTGCCCTGCCCAGCGTGACTGTCGGACTATAAGAAGTTCATACCATTCGGCAAGAATATCGCGGTTTGTATGCGGTCTTGCCACCGTATGTTCATGATGGTGTGATGTGAAGTTATATACCACGTTAGGAGATGTCTATGCGCGGTGATCTTTGGGCTGAGAAGGTTTTATTGGGTGACTTCTGGAACATGACTTCCGTTTTACCGAGGTCTATATTAAACCAAATTTCAAACTTCCATAGTTTCATAATAGATCAATCTACAATAAGATTGTGCGTAGATGTTTAATTATTTATCGATTCATTAAAACTTGTTCTTGTTTGCGAAGAAATGTCTTAGTGTACTGCTGTGAGCCTAGTGAGGTAAGCGGTGTCAAGTTTTTTCCCTTTGACGTCATATAGAAAATTTTCGATCATAAAACATTCTAGCCAAAATTAATTTTTCGATAATGAGACATTTTCAAACCGATATAACGGTCGACCACGAGTTTTCCCGATGTGGCCAATGAGTTGAGAATTTTTTTGTCATTAATATGTACATACCTTGAAATTTTAAAGAAAATCGTTAGAGCCGTTTTCGAAATAAAATTTATATATAAAAATATATACATACTAACATACAAGAATTGCTCGCTTAAGAGTATAGGATTTCTTCTTATCTTATAATACAGACGTAAGACGTTACTTCATTTTATAGAACACAATGGACGAAATGTTTGTGTGTTTGTACACAGCGTATAGCAACGCACAACTCTGTCTGGTAAACAAAGTTTGTACACAGCGTATATATCAACGCACTCTGTCTGGTAAACAAAGTTTGTACACAGCGTATATATCAACGCACAACTCTGTCTGGTAAACAAAGTTTGTACACAGCGTATATATCAACGCACTCTGTCTGGTAAACAAAGTTTGTACACAGCGTATATATCAACGCACAACTCTGTCTGGTAAACAAAGTTTGTACACAGCGTATATATCAACGCACTCTGTCTGGTAAACAAAGTTTGTACACGTTATTTTTACCAGACCCAATTTCGGATCAAACTGAAATTAGTCGTATTTCTTTTACCTGGCAGCACAAGAATCAATTTAAAAAAAACAATTAGTTAATTAACTATTGGTAATTAATTATTTTGTTTGGTATCTAAAACAAAGGAAAAAATTTGTACTTGACTGAACTTGTGTTATAAGCTGCATTGGTCCCCTATATAGGTCGTCGTCTGAGTCTTAGTAAACACAACATAAAAAATAGAACGAGACTATAGCAACAATAGATGACTAGACAATCTTACATGTTCTAAGGATCTCCACTAGCAGAGTGGTTACCGTGTTGGCTTGAGAAGCCCGAGAAGGCTCGAGCCATGATTTTAAATTCATGTCGTTCCACTTTTTTTTATTTCTATAAATGCTTTTTTATTGTTAGTCTACATTGACTCTAGATCTGTTACAAATTCCATGACACAACTGATCCAAACTCATTAAAAACAATTCTGTGGCTTTTATCTAATAAAGTATTTTTTGTTCTCTTTTGCTTCGTTTTGATCTATAGGCTTTAGCTGTGTGTGTGTGTGTGTGTGTGTGGCGAAGAACTGTTAAGGTCCTATGTCCCACTTGGAGTCAAAAAGAAAAAGACAAGTACGTCAACACCTTTGGTCAAATTATTCAATTTAGTGAGCCGTCGGGATAGAAAACGGTCATAATTGTTTCAATGAGTTGGGACATTCCTGTGGCATTTTACGTCTCGAGAGACGATCTTTTCCCTTTGCAACTTCTTGTGTGACTAAAGAGGCCAATCCTTGATACACAGCTGCGATCGCAGGTTGGGCATATATAATCACCAGGCGCCGTTGCATTTTCACCCTTCTTTCTGCTTCTGTTGTGTATGGCATCTGCAATCTTTGACCCTTCCTTTATGCTCTCTCTCCATGAGGATCTGTCCAGTGCCACCTCTTCCAAGTTGCCAGTGTCGATTTTGAAGAGCTTCATGTCGCGTTTGCATACATCCGTATAACGTAAAAGTGGGCGACCAGCGGCTCTCCTGCCTTCTATCGGATCGCCATACAGGATGTCCTGTGGAAGTCGACCTTCTGGCATTCTACGAACGTGGCCAAGCCAGCCAAGGCGTCTGCTGCTGATAACAGAGCGGATGTCCTGGCACCCTGCTCTTTGTAGCACTTCCTCATTGGTTATCTTATCTTGCCACCTTATTTTAAAGATCCGCCTTAGGCATCGGAGGTGGAAAACATTCAGCTTTTTTTCCTGCCATGAGTAGGTTGACCATGTTTCACTTCCGTACAGCAAGGTGCTCAACACACAGGTCCGGTAGACTAGGGCTTTAGTACTGTTAGTCAGCAATATGTTGTCCCAGACTCTTTTCTGCAGCCGTGACATGGTGGCCATTGCCTTGGCTATCCTGTTGTTTATGTCTTTATCCAGTAGAGTGTTGTTGGATATGATGGAGCCAAGGTAACAAAAGTGATCAACAATTTCTAGTGGTTGGCCATTAATGCTTACTTGAGGTGCAGTGTTTGTGTTTTGGACAAGTATCTTAGTCTTGCTTTGACTGATGTTTAAGCCGAACTTCTGGCAAGCAGCAGATAATTTGTCAACCAGGCACTGTAGCTGAATATCAGAATCAGCCACAATAGCTGCATCATCAGCATACAGGAGTTCCCTGACGAGTAGCTTCCTAACCTTGGTTTTTGCCCGCAGCCTTGAAACATTAAATAGTTTTCCAGAGGATCTTGTATGGAGAAACACACCTTCGTTTATGTCGTTGTACGCATAATGCAGTAGACAGGAGAAGAATATGCCAAACAGAGTAGGTGCGAGCACACATCCCTGCTTGACACCACTGCAAACCTCAAAAGGTGCTGATTGGGCTCCATTGAATTTGACAGTGCATTTAGTTTCCTCGTGAAAACACTCAATGAACTGCAGTAGTTTGGGAGGGCAACCTATTTTCCTCAGGAGTTTGAAAAGGCCACTTCTGCTGACCATGTCAAAAGCTTTAGTCAGATCAACAAAAACGATGTAAAGGGGTCTGTCTCTCTCTCTGAATTTCTCCTGCAGTAGTCGTAGAGAAGATATCATGTCTACAGTGGATCTACCACTCCTGAATCCACACTGAGACTCTGGGTAGACTCTAGAAGCTATCACTTGCAGCCTGGATAGTGCCACTCTAGCAAAGATCTTGCCCACTATACTGAGGAGAGAGATACCCCTGTAATTGTTGCAGTCACTCCGATCCCCTTTGTTCTTGTATATTGTGACTATAGTTGCGTCACGCATGTCCTGTGGGACATGACCTGTTTCCCAACAGCGGCAGAGGAGAATATAGAGTTCAGGGAGCAGGAGTGATTCGTTGACTTTCACTACTTCCACTGGGATACCATCACTCCCAGGAGATTTTCTATTTTTTATGCAGTTAATTGCTTTTTTAAGGTCACTGAGGCTCGGAAGATCATCTAGGCATTCCAGTACTGGAAGATCTGGTAGAGAAGCCAGGGCGACATCGTCTACTGTGTTCTGTGTGGCATAGACTTCGAGGTAGTGTTCTGTCCAACGTTCTAGCTGCTTGGTTTGATCTGTAATTTTTTCTCCTGATTTGGATAGAAGGGGGGCAGGCTTAGACACTGTTGGACCCAGGGCCGCTTTAATGCCATCAAATAGAGCTTTGCTATTTCCTGAGTGGAGACTGTCTTGGATTCTGTTGCAGGTATCCCTCCAAAAGTTGTTAGCACATTTTCTAGCCATTTGTTTCGCCTCTTTATTAGCACTTTTGAAGGCCTCCAAAGATCTTGTACTTGGCTTTGTCTTGAGAGCGAGTTGTGCAGATCGCTTTTTCTCGATGCAAGGTTCCATTTGTGCTAGATTCGCCTCAAACCAGTCTACATTTTTGTGTTTTTGAGGCCCAAAGGCGGTGATTGCCGAACTGTAGATTACATCTCTTAATTTCTCCCATCTGATAGAGATGTCTTCTTCGTTACTTAACGAGGGGATTGAACTGTTCAGGAGCTCGCCAAAGAGTGCACACTTCTCTGGGTCACCTACATGGTTGACGTTAATTCGCCTAGTTCTGGGTTGAGTGGAAGTATAAGCCTTCTTGAGAAGTAGTTTGATTTTGCTTAGCACTAGTGAATGGTCTGAGTTGCAGTCCGCACTATGGTATGAACGGGTGTGGATGACACTTTTCAGATCCATCCTTCGGGTGATGCAGAGGTCAAGCTGGTGCCACCTTTTTGAGCGTGGGTGCTGCCAAGAGACTTTATGGCGTTCCTTGCCAGAGAAGAATGTATTTGTTACACACAGTTCATGAGAGCTACAAAACTCGAGTAGCCTTTGGCCATTGTCATTGATTTTGCCAACACCATGAGGTCCCAAGCATTGTGGCCATGCATCATTTCCACCACCAACACGGGCATTAAAGTCTCCATTTATATAGAGGTGCTCGGATTTTGGAATACTTTTAATTACGTCCTCTAGAGCTTGATAGAATCTGTCTTTGTCCTCTTCCGGTGCAGCAAGGGTTGGTGAGTAAGCACAGATTATATTAACTTTGCCTTGCGGTGATGCAAATTTCATGTGTGATACTCTTTCATTGCCAATGGGAAACATCGCGATGCAGGGGACGAGACTGTTTCTTATTGCGAAGCCGACGCCATGTATTCTAGGGCTTTGTTCTGGTTTTCCTTGCCAGTAGAATGTATAGTTGCTTTCTGTAAGAGATCCGCTGTCTGCCAGTCTGGTTTCTTGCAGGCAGGCCACATCAATGTTTAGTCTGCTGAGTTCTCTGTCGATGATAGCTGTTTGACGCATGTCTGTGACTAGTTCAGGGTCAGTATTGAAGCCAGGACACATTGTCCGTATGTTCCAGCTTGCTAAACGCATTAATGTTGAGGGTTTTCTTTTGATTGTATTTGCAGGTGCGGGTGAGCAGCTTGCTTTTTGATTTTGTCTTAGCACCAAGCACCCAGTGGTGCGGCAAGCTGTGGCGGGATAGCACTTTACTGTCCGAGGCTGCTCGGCTTAAGGCAGGCAGTAGCTATCCAGTGAGGCTAAAAAGCCCCTCCTACCGTCAAGAGTGGTCCCTGGCGTTCCAGCTTACGCCAATCAGCTAGGAACTTATCACCGGTAACTACCACTCTCCGTGTTTTTCCAAAGACATTACTGTCAGAGATGGAGTGACCTCTCCATTGCTGGGGGAAAGCCTGGGCGGTAAATTTGCGAGTGCTGGGCTGCCCACACGTCAGCACACGCCTCTCTTCCATACTGACCTGGTCCAAAGGGATGGCGAGCCATCACAATTTGGGGACAGGTGGCTGCAGGAGTTTGCCAGAGAGCAGTAGTCTTACTACTGTCCCCCCGCCTACGGGGCTCCAGGACCGGATTTTCTGTTAGGGTTTACTCCCTTAGCCTTAGACCTTACAGGGACACACACACAAGGCAGTGCGGCTATTGACCTATAGCTAGGGGTTTGGTTTGTGGGCAACAGGGCGTGTCCGCACGCCGACGGGCCATGCCTGCCTCACATCTTGGGGCCAAACCTCCTCCGAGACCCTTGCAGTTTAGCCTGAGGCTTCGCAGCCTCAGTTTCCATCTGCCACCACGAGGAGGTACTGCATAGGACTTGCTGTGGAGAGGCTATGTACTGGCAAGAGAGACTTACAAAACTGCTCCCCTTTCACAGATGCTAGCCAGCGGTGGCAACAAGTCAAGCTACCACATTATAGGCATACGAAAGGCCCCCACGCGGCTCGGCCTCCGGCCTCGTACGAGAGAGGGAACTCGTGCGGGGCTCAATGGGGTCGTGACTAGCGACACACCGGGCGTGAGTACATGATCGCTTCGGATAAGGCGGGATTTCGGACAGAAGGATTGGTGAAGAGCCGATGCCTCAACCTGGCCATGGATAAAAGCCTTTCCTTGGTCAAGAGGTCCTTTAATATGGAACTGGACGTTCTCGGAACTTCAAAACATCTGTATCAGGATAGAAGACTCAAAAGTTAAGTATTAAAGTATGCATAAAAAAATAAACCATGAAACTTTCTGCGGCTCCATCCTGCAATGTGGGAAGACATTCATCATGCATTGTGGGAAGACATTTTGAGGAGCCGAAGATCACCGCGTCACGGACCTAGAACTCAGTAGGCCATAAGACTTCAAAACAAACAAGATAGTACCATAAATACATAAACACGAGGTTTGCTTTCAAAAATAAACACAGAACAAACAAAGTTACAAGTATAGTTTGTGTACACACTCAGAATTGGCCCCTGAAGTAGTCCTCCGTGATTCACGCAGGTAAAAAGGCAGGTTTCAATATTTTCAGCAGGAGTATCAGTACCTTTGAACTACAAACTATTAACAACTATGTCTATAGTCACAACCCTATCAACAATAAAAAAAAGTCGTGTTAGTGCCGATATTATTGGTCATTATAACATGGTCATGTCGAGATAGCTTCTTGTAACCTGGTTAATATTCATATCTATACAATAAACCGATTTTTACAAAGAAATGATTCAATGCGAACCTGGTCTAACTGATGTTATTGAATGATTATCTAGTTTATGTCCTGGACCAGTCTCTCACTAAAGACATCAAGGAAGAAAGCTTTCCTCTTGGTTAATTAGTTATAAATGGCTTGTATATTGTAAATGGCACTCCACTTGTATATCAGTAAATACTGCTAGTCTTTAGTATCCATAAGGATATTGGCCTTACAATTTGTGTATTACACCAAACAAAGCTCTTTTTTTTTTTCATGTTTTCACAACAATGAAGATTAACATTGTTTAGATACTAGAAATTTTTCAAACTTAATGATATTTAGCTTGTCTATTTTTTCTCATTTGTAGACCCATGCACGTGCATTAAATGCATTTAAAAAAACACACAATTAAACACCTTTTTTAAAACAAATGAAATACCTTATAGAAGAGACAACACTTTTGGTTTAGTCCTACGTGCACTCTTCTACGACATTCTTTTATCACTTTCTCCACGCTTCCTGCGGAAACAAAAATGTAATTAATCTTTATTACATTCTGACCCTTCATTCTTTTGGAAAACATTTATTGTGCCCAAGAATAGGTTCTTCCTGGAGTTAGTGGAAAAATTGTAGACTCCCCGCCGCCAAGCACTATTTCCGGTATTGAAAGCCAACAAAATGCATATTCTGAGGTATCTACAGTGCATTTTCCTTCTTTTAAAAACCTAATGTGCTATTTTTACTGACTTAGATCCTCCTGCGGCGTTCGGCGCATTTGGCGGCAAGCTGTTTCCACAAATATCTGTCACTGGCAATGTCTGAAGCTTCTTTCCACTTGCTCTGAGGACCTCCATGAAAGTGTGGCGCCAAGTTGTACTAGGATCATAGGATGTCATCGCAACTCTTATTATGCGTGATTCATTTTGTCGTAGAACATGTCCCGCAAACCTCTTTTTTTCAATTTCGGTTGATGACTATCCACTGCATTTTATTAATGGAACCCAGCCACTGGTAGAAATGTGTAACCTCTCTTGACTACCTATTGGAATTAGGTGACTATAGTTTGCTTTAGATTTTATATCGAAAAGGGAAGTTTTATCATCAAAATCATCTGTTGGGGGGTTTTAAACTAAAAATCTCTGGAGTGGGGGTTTAAACTTAAAACCCACTTTAGCTAGGCTCATAGCATTTTGAGTGCGTAATTTGCTTTTTTTTTTTTTTTTTATATTGAAGAGGTATTTTTTAGCTTCAAACCCCACTGGAGGAGGGTTTAAATTCAAAACTCCCTTTGGCTACACTCACATAATTTTGAGCGTATAATTTGCTTTTTTTTTTTTTTTTTTAAATATTTAAGAGGTATTTTTAGCTTCAAATCCCACTAAAAAGGGGAGGGGGGTTAAAATCAAAACCCAATTGGCTACGCTCATAGATTTTAGAGTGTGTAATTTGCTTTTTTTTATTTTGTTACGATCTCTATTTTGTTACGATCTATCCAGGCTCTCTTCTCACTGCACCACACGACACAACGAACTTAAAGAACCTCACAACTCATCAGGGCTCCAAAGTAACAGTAACAGTTTAATTTCAAATACATTACAAATACTGTACAGTTGGCAACAACATCACACTAACTGTCCAAAACCTAGCCTTGCTCCGCCTGACTTCATCTGGTCACATTGCGAGGTAACGTCTTTCTGACACACTCGCTCTTATATAGTGTCTCTACCTGCCTTCTAGAATCGGATGGAACGTTCTTGACCACTCAGAATGATCACAATCGCCGTGACTTGCGTGCGTAATATTTACACACAGGTCGTTGCCGAACTGGCGTGTACTGTCACTGGTCACAGTTGACCGCTCCTCATGCACTGGACTGTGGCGATTTGGATAGGCTAAAAACACACAGCACTACTCCCATCTGTGTCACCACCAGGTTTACAACAATATTGAAGAGGTATTTTTTTTTAGCTTTAAACCCCACTGGAAAGGGGTTTAAACTCAAAACCCTTTTGGCTACGCTCATAGATTTAAGAGTGTGTAATTTGCTTTTTTATATTGAAGAGGTGGTTTATCGAAAATTTTGGAGGGGGTTTAAAATCAAAATCTTCCTAAGCTGTGCTCTTGGAAATTGGGGATTGTCTGAGGTATTTTTTTTTGTTTTGTTTTATAGAAGAGGGGGATTTAACTGCAAAACACCCTTGGCTGTGCTGGGGTAAGTGATGGTTTAGTATTAAAATCTTTTTAAACTCTGACCTAAAATAAACAAATTCAAAGCAAAAAATCAGTCACTAAATCCCGTCACTCCCCCCGCAGGGAGGATTTAATTTCGGGGGAGGGGGTTTGAACCCCCCTACCTCCCCCTGGCTACGCCCATGCAAAAAAAAAACAACTTAGTGCATACACATTTTAAAACTATTCAAACGAATAGCCTCCCTTGTTAACATTATTTTTACTATTAATACTGAAAACAGTGAAAAGTTGTAAAAAAAAATGTGTATTTTTTAATGAACTAACAGCTTGCATATATATAATTCTAAAATCGAATTGTTTCACGTTCACTCCCTAAGGCCGCCTCTGATATTGTTAAACTGTAAAGTAAAAGATTTCCTTTTCCGACCTTGCGATCTATGGGGCAGATGATGTTAAGGTCATCTGTTTCTATGGTCGACGGTTAACGAGCATGGTCCCAGCACAACGACCACCCACCTTTACTTTTCCCACGTCAGGTACTCATTAGAGTCGGGTGGACTGAAGGGCGCCCGAAAAATCACGAAATTAAAATCCTAATCTCCACCGAGATTCGAACCCAGGACAACTGGTTCGGAAGCCGAGCGCTTAACCACCCAGCCGCCTGATATTGTAAATTTTGAACTTAATTGCTAACTCGTCAGGCTTCTATAAACTAGTTAAACGGATACCGATCATTTACTGGCCGTTGGGAAAAGAATATATAAAAAATTTCTGATTACATTAAAAGCATAGAGAGTTCCATTATACTCTAGACTCAAATTTAGACCTCGTTCTACTAAAAAGTTGTGTTCCGCACATTTTTTTTGAATACACACACAGCGAGCACATCTAGATCTTTAGATAGTAAGAATTTAATGAGACTGGAAATGTAAATCGGGTGTCATCATAAACAGACTTAAAGAGTTCTAGCCCCTGAACGAGCCGTGCAAGTGAACGAGAAAGGCATAACTCATAATAGCAAAGTCAACAACTGAGCTATAAATAGTAGACGAATGTATCTCTCCGACTCTAATAAGCACTTGGTGGCTGGGGGCGGGCTGTTTGATTGACAGTAACACGAGCTAGTTCTAAGGCACACTGCGGGGTGCCAGAGAAAATCTGGAAATAGGAAGGGGTGGGTTAGGAAAAAGGAAATTTTGGAAAACTGGATGAGAGCTTTTTTTTTTTTTTTTTAAAAGTTTGCTTGAAATGGTTAGACAAACAGAGATAGATAGATAGATAGATAGATAGATAGATAGATAGATAGATAGATAGATAGATAGCAGGGGCGGACTAGCTATATGGACAACTTGGCAAATGCTTGGTGGGCGGTGTCTAAATGGGCCGGTGGGCAGTGGCGTAGCAAGGTACCCGTGGGCTCGGCTTCAAGAATATGTTGGTGGGCCCCCCTTTCCCATAAGACTAATTTAGTGTGTGACAAAAAAAAAAACAACAACTAGTAAACGTATCATTATTCAACGAGTAAAAAGTGTTTCAAATGAACAAACACATGTTTTTGGTAGTTCTTTCTCCTTCTTCCCTAGTGCTAGTCATTCTTCCTTAGTGCTATTAGAGCATGGAATGGGTTACCTGAGCTAGCCAGGAAAACCAGTGACTTGGCAAAATTTAAGTCATTGGTTAATTTGCATGACTGAATGCATGACGCGAAGGACGTAATCATCTTCTTTTTTTGAAGTAACGTCTGTATTATATAGGATAAGATATGATAGTATACACATTTACATTCCGAAAACACAATTATGATAAAATCTATAATCTAATTCCGGTCCTAACAAAAAATAGGTTTAACATTTCTTTTCTAAAAAAAATTTTTTTCTGGACTTCTAGGTAGCAAATGGCAAAGAAGTGCTGTAGTGGCAAAGAAGTGCTGTTTCTCATTTGTTGTAGATAGAGAACAGCAAGTGAAGCCTACCTGCTCATAGAATCATAATAATTACGACTGAAGGAGGTCAATATATATATATGGAATATATATATGAAATCTGTCATGTAATTGAGAAACAATGACTTCGATAGCTCGTTAAAATATATTGATTTTGAAAGTCCTCTATGCATCTTCAATGTTCTCTCCCAGTAGTGAGTAGTTCATTAATTAGTGCTATAACTTTTTCTCAATCGTGTGGAGAGAACAAACTGGATCAACAGCGGTAGGATCAAGCTGACCCAGCAGCCTCAGTTCTTACCATCTCAAAGCCACTTATCAAATGACTTGCTGATCACTTTCTAAATTTGTTGACACAAAGTTCATTGCCCTTTCAATTTCGTACTATGCAATAAGCAGAACAATTTGTAGAATGTTTCTAATTTTCCTTTAAGTGCTGCAGCTTCCAGTCGTTCTTTTCCCTTTAGGAACACAAAGTAATTTGTGTTAACAACTTTTGTACATCCAAATATCTGAATCTCATTGCTATTCAAACATTTTTCTTGAATCTATGGGAAGAGCTAGGTTGTTGTGATTTATGTTTAAAAGTGCAATAATTTTTTCAGCTTTGGTGTTACCCTAAGGGCTCATGTGAGATCCAATCAGTTATGTCTCATGAGCTCTGGTGCAATGAAACCTCTACTCGACATGGTTACTACTCCACTGGGTGTGGGCCCCTAATGGTCATGGGCCCGAGTTCATTGAACCCCTTCACGCCATGGATGTTACGCTTCTGCCGGGGCTGCCCAATGGGCCACATTAAATGTCAGTAAGTACCATAAGCTTGATTGGTCTCACCTTACCGTTCATAAAGACATGATAAAGATCTTACTTAACTGTGTATTAAAGCCACATAATCCGAAATAATGGATTGGCTTATAGCAGTTTACCGTGCTTTTGTAATAATCCTCTTAACACACTGAGAGATTACCCAAACAACATAAGACCTGGTTTTTTTTTAATAGTCCTATAGAAGTCGAACTAGTGTAAACATACTCGCGTGAATCTAAAACGACACCCTGAACTTAAAATTAGAAAGTATTCCCTCATGTTATGATGTAGTTATGTTAGCAGCAGTCTGTAGACCCACTGTTACTAAAATTGACTCAGTAATGGATTGTCCTCTCTAATGTGCATTATATATTTGGATTGGTCGGTTCGTCGCAAGATCACAGGATTTCTCAGCTACGAAGTCAATGACAAACCACAATTATTATTTAAACAGTTAAACATGGAACCAAATATAAGCCGAAAGGAAAAATTAAAGAACAAAATTGAGAGATAAAAAAGCAAACAATTGCTAAAATCTTCTACCAAGAGATGCAGTCAAATAACGAATTTCCTCACCAGTTTGGCACAAACAATTCAGATACGTTGTTGAATCTCCTGATAACTTTTATGAAGCAACATTCACTGCTCCATTTACTCCTGAAGATCATGCCCCTATCAACACTCATATCCACAAAGTTGCAGACTTAAACGCTCTAATTCATAGATATACATAGGCGCCGTCAGATGTTTTTTAAAAATGTAGTGTCTCTAAATGCGATCCCCAAACAGTGGCGTAGTGTCTTGAAACAATAATGTTATTTGACGTTGACTGACCCGTGAAGCATTACTAATTAAGTTAACGAATTGATGGCTAGAAATATGACACTTGGAATTTAAGAACGATGTCCTATTGTGTAGATGGTTATATGGTCCTGTAATAACTGTCCCAATGGCTAGACAGGAATTGAGGGTACAATTAGTTTAAAATCATCAACTAGTCCTATCGCTGTAATATAGGCAAGTGACTTGAAAAATAAGTTTTCTACCTGATCTGCATGTCAAGAAAAAGGCTTAAAAGCAGAATTTCATGCTAAAGACATTTATCTGTTGCATTGATTTCTGATTCCAATTTTTGGGTTGTTTTATTTTTACATGAATTGGTTGTTACTTCAAAATAGTCTAAACATCCGGAGCGACAGCAGGAAAAAAAAAGGGGGGAGTGGGGGGTCAACCGAGTGAGGGGGGGCCATGGCCCCTACCGCCCCTCCCCCCCCCCTGGATCCGCCAGTGCGTCACCCAGAGTTCGAACCTGAGACCATCGAGACGATACTACAGAGCGTGCAACACGCGAACAGCCACGAGCCATCTAGTGTTAACGTTTGCATACATGCCTTCCTTATTTTGCATATCATATGCAATCAAATTGTGGGGCGAATCTTATGGTAATGCCCGGGCCGATTTAGCACCCCCCCCCAGTCCGCCCCTGCTTAGGACGTTAATCAAGGTCTAATGAGTGCACAGTAGGTTAGTCAAATATTTAAAATTGGTCTAATCAGTGCACAGTAGGCCTATGTTAGTCAAATATTTAAAATTGGTCTAATCAGTGCACAGTAGGCCTATGTTAGTCAAATATTTAAAAATTGGTCTAATCAGTGCACAGTATGTTAGTCAAACGCATGTAGAAATTTGTGTAGTCAATTGACAATAGGCCTATTTCGATAAAAAAACAACATGCAAATAAACTAATCTAGATCAGACATTAACCGTTAGACTATAGTGAATCCTCTAGAGTTTGCTGTTTTGTTTTATGCATTATAATAAACTATCAAGAAAAAGGTTACACAACTAAAATTGTAATTAAAAAGCAATATAAAAAAAAACAAAAACAAAAAACTATCACTGTTTTCAGACTTATTTACTTTAAACTGACCAAGAAATATTTGAAGTAATGAGCTTTACAAGATCTTTGCCAACATACTATACATTCTTATGATTTTAAATGCTTTTATGTACACAATATGCCAACTATAATTAGAGCTACAGTTTAAGATGGAACATCAGAAAGATGTCTCACTGTTTTAAAAGCTACATCCTACATCTGTATAACGTAACGTTCAAATAGAGGTGTTTTCAACAACTGCACAGCAACCAAACATCTGAGTTCTCGTTTGAATAAAAGATAACACATCTTTGAGTCAATAGTTGGCCTATTAGCCTACCTCGTATTACCAATTTCATCAACGCGATAAGCATTGAATTATCGACAATAAATACTCCATAATGTGTACCTCATATTTTGATCTAGATCTAGATTATATATCTCATAAATCATCTTATTGTTGATTAGAATCTCCAGTAGAGATCGATCACTATGGATCTACATTGATCATTCTGAGAATCACTGTAGTAAAAAAGAAGTTGCAAAGGGAAAAGATCGTCTCTCGAGACGTAAAATGCCACAGACAGGTCTAAATCTATATCTGGGTGGCTGCCTGGTTGTGCGGTATGCGCGCTGGACTGTCGTTCGGACTTTCAATGGTCCCGGGTTCATACATTAATTATGAACTTTTAATGCGAATCTGAATCATAGCGTTGTGGTAGAAAATAAAAAAGGTCTTTTGTCCATTATAGCAACATGGCGGTGCTTAGTAAACCTTTGACCGTAACACATACATGTTATGAACTTGGTCACTGTTGGACTCCTTATTGCAGGACAGCAGCACTGGATATTGCACGTCATGTTTTCAAAGAAGCTATCAAAATTTATGGCACTCTTTATTTTGTGAGTTTTAAAATAGAATTTTAATTGATCTAGAGTCTTAGTCTAGACTAGAGTACTCTTAGCTTACTCTACTCTCTTAGTCTCTAGAACTCTAGCAGTCTAGTCTCTAGAGACTAGACTTGACAGTCACTAGAGACGAGTAGATTATAGATAAAGATTAGATCTAGTTAGAGTCTAGAGTATTAGAAATTAGTTTATTTATTTAATCCGGACATTACATGAATTCGAACACTCGCTCTTTTTTGTGGTCATTGAATCTTTATTTTGATATTTAATATCATGAAACTAGTGTGCTGTACTATAAGTAGTATAAAGTCATTAAAGTATAATGAATGTGCTTGTCCATTTTCCAATGAATTTTATAATTTTAATTGATCTAGAGTCTTAGTCTAGCAAGAGTCTAGAGTACTCTAGAGACTAGACTAGACAGTCACTAGAGACAAGTAGATTATAGATAAAGATTAGTGTCTCGAGTCGAGTCTGTGACCTATTTTGACCAGTTTCTAGAAGCTCAAGGTCAAACCAGTGCAAGTGTCCAGCGTAAACAAGTTAATTTTAGGTATCCAATCAAAGAAAGAGGTTAAGGGAATAAAATAGCACACGTATGCTTCTAGAAGGTCAAAGTTTCTAAAATAATTAGGGGAGAAGTTTCCATGATTCTGGAATGTACGATTAAGAAAGGTATAAATTAAGGGAAAGTCAGACGGGGTCCTCGCTCAGTCCTCGATTAGTAATGTTTATAAGTTTTGTGATATTAGCGGGTCCATTAGTTAAAGTTTTATTAGTTGAAGTTATACTAAGTGAAGTTTCATGTATCATTGAAGTTTTATTTATGAAGTATCAAGTCAAGTTGTTATTGAATTGAGAAGTTAATTTGATGTGAAAGTTGAAGAAGTATTATTAAAGAAGTTTTAAGAAAATACAGAGAGATGTTTCCTTCTTCATTTCGTTGAATTGTCAAGTTTGATAATATAATCTCCGGCAAGTGTGATCGTCACAATTAGATCTAGTTGAGTCTAGAGTATTAGAAATTAGTTTATTTATTTAATCTGGACATTACATGAATTCGAACACTCGCTCTTTTTTGTGGTCATTGAATCTTTATTTTGATATTTAATATCATGAAACTAGTGCGCTGTATAATGAATGTGCTTGTCCATTTTCCAATGATTCTGACCCAATTTCCTTCCATTTAGTTGTCTTTTTATGTAAGAAAAAAGAATTTCAAATGTCTAGTGTTGTTGTTTTTTCCTATGTTACCAGGATGACTTTGACTTTACCTCGTCCTAGGGCTAGGATTAAGACAATGTTTTTTGGTTAGCTAAGTCTATGCTAATGAGCCCAGCAATATTTATTAAATTCTGTTTTTGGAGATTATTTATTTGATTCATAAGCCAAGTTGTTTGATTCCACACAAAAAAAAATTTAATAGGGTGTTTGTATTAAATTATGATTTTCTTACCAAAATTTATTTCAAACAGCCAGTTTTGGACATCAGTGTTAATGATCTTATGTTATATTTGATTTTTTTTTGGGGGATCTTAAAATTTAGTTAATATTAATATATATAGAATTAAAATCTGAGTTTATTGATGCCAAAATATAGAGACTGTTCGAAATAAATTTTATAGTGTCCGGAATCAAATAATGTGTGTCAAATTTGTCTGAATTAAATGAAAACACATGGGCTCTTGACCGTAAATATAATAACAAATATTGGTTAGGGGTACAAATATAAGTAGTCTTCTTTATTCTCCTTAAACTAAAGAAGTTTTGATACTTCATTTTCTTTTCTTTGTCAAACCATTATCAAATAATGCGATGTCAAAGTCAAACTTTGAAATTTTGGCCTGTAGGTGTCCGAATAGCAAACTACTCTATCATCTACTAATCTAGATTACTTTTTATTAGATTAAATTTTAGATCAAGCTAGATAAGTAGATCTAAGACTAGATCTAGTACTATTACTATATTACTATGTATATTAGTAAGTAGTATCATCAAATCAAGTATTGAAGTAACTATCATAGGACTATAAGTTAGGCCTACTATGATTAGTATGATTATGATAATCTAGTAGTAGTAGTAGGTCTAACTTAAAGTGAAAACCTGACTACCTTATTTTAGTCTTTACTTAGACCTTCACCTAGTCCTAGTAGCCCTACTCCTAGTCAAAGCTAGATTTAAATTCTAGAGCCGTGGTTCTCAACCTTTTTGTTGCCGCGACCCCCTAAAATGATTCCCCAGTAGACAGCGACCCCCAACCGTATTTTTTCGTTTTCCATCAAAGGCCTAAGTAAATGAAAATTTGCTAATGTTATAAATTCGTTAGCGTTATGTCTATATCTGATTTGTTTGATGTAGTTTCATTGGCAGAAATTGAACAAGGAAAAAGCTTTATTGTAATGAGTGTAAAATAAATGTCTTTTATAATTAAATTGCTAAACTTGCTATGACTTGCATTTATCAACTTTTCTATAGCGTATTCATGTGCATACTTGTGTGACAATTTGAAAAGTATGTCGAAACATGGGGGTTGATATTAAATAAGGTCAACTACATCGTTAGACATTTGTAAATACGCCAACATTGGTTGGATTATTGTGGGAGTCTTTGTAAGAGCACAATGAATGTCACATCTTCAGCATCAAGTCCACTTCTTTATTTAGACTTGATAACTAACAGGCTGGAAAACTCTGCTTCTCAAAAATATACGCCTACTGTTAGAAATGGATAATTATATAGAAGCGAAACACAATCTCAAAATGGGATATGACTGCAAAAATGTGATCCAGAATTGTGTAACTGACATTGAAAAACAATAATTTTAAGCTGCATCGCTTTTGATAAGCTCAATAAACTCTTTCTGTCTCCAGAACATCTTGAACTTTGACTTCTAGAACGTGTAAACATGATGTCTTCTAGATATGGAAGTTTGGTGAAATTTCACTCGCACACTAGTGCTAATGTTCTATGACAGAAATTACCGTTCTAGTTGGTCTGTCAGATTCAATACACCTTTTTCCTCACAGAAAACAGATAAAGTTGGCAATATATACGTTTTATTTTCATCCAGTTTTGTTTTCCAAAGTTGAAGTTTCATTTGGACTAACAGATCTTTTCAGACAAATTAAGGCATAATGTATAATATGTAATAATTTAATTATTTAAGGTGACAAAGATGTCTACCAGGTCGGCTATTTTCTGTGTTTTTCTTTCCAAAAAAATTCTTCGCGAAGATTTAAAAAAAACATTTTTTAGAACCTTGCCTCGCAACAATCACTTCTCATCGGTGTGAAATAGCAGAACACGTTGAAGGCATCAAGCTCAGTTCAAAGAAGTAACTATCAATGAAAAAAGACATGTCTACCCTCAAACAGTGATGTTACACTCACAAACTTTAATTTCCATCTTTATCCTCTAGAATAATATCCTTCTTAAGGGGGATGCACAATGAAATTTCCATTTTTTAAATTTACAGTTAATATGTTACCCTAATTTTGTATTAAATTTGTAATTGACGACGGTTTCTTTTACTTGTGAATTACCACTATGGTTAATGTCCCTTTGTATTGTTATATCAAATGAAAATGTATACTACCTATGGTACCAACTACGCTTGTTACAAAAAAAATAAAAAAATAAAATTTAGATGATAAATATATAAAAAGTTTTTAAAACTCAAATTTCCTTTGGTCTTAGGCGACCCCTGACAAATGGTCATTCGACCCCCAAAGGGGTCATGACCCACAGGTTGAGGTTCTAGAGCATCATCATCAATGATCAAGTGATTAGTTCTAAATGCAAAAAGAAATCACTGTTTGACAAGATGTTTTAGATAACACTGATCAGGTTTAATGAAATGAAAATTAAAATGTACAGACTGCCTGATAGAAGACTCAACAACATCTAATGTCCTCGTTGCTTTTCTGTTGTTGCCTTTATTTTCATATAGAGTGGATTTAAATGCTGTATGTTGCATTGAGTTGTCAGCATTGTTCTAAGTTCTCTGATAGATTTGATCCAGATCCTCTGAGCATCCATTCAGTTATTGTCATCTGTTAACTAGCTTCAATGAAGGAGAAATAGACTTCACACACTGAATGGTCTAGGCATACTTGTTAAAATCTCAACTTGATCATTAAGGCAAAACTTTGATTGACGTAGATCTGACTTCATTACCAGCATCATCCTTTCACTTCCCTCAAATTTTTTTTTTAAAATTACCTTTTAATAGTTTTGAAATAAGCTAACATGTGTGCCTAATTTATGTCATGTGTCATAGTTATAAACATGTACAAACTAATATATTTTTCAGATTGCTGCTCTACTCCGTAGGAAAGATTCAAATTATTACAGGAAAAAATTGATTCCTGAAACACTGAGATCCACCATTTTTCTTACTATTAATGGAACATTATTCATTATTATGTTCTGTGCTTGGAGGTAAGGAAAATTAGTAATAATTTGACATAGTACAATTATTTATTTTTTAGTACTCTTTCAGACCTTGCAATCTATGGGAATAGATAATGTAAATCTCATCAGTTTCTTTGGCGGGTGGTTAACCAGGTTGTCATGTAGCCAGCACAATGACCAACAGCCTTTACTCCCCCAATGTATGTCAGGTATCATTAGAGTTGGGTGGACTTAGGGGTGTCCTAAAAATCCTGAACTCTAAAATCCCAGTCTTCACATGAGATGCTGGTGTTGGTGGTTCAACTTTTTCATACGATTAGATGAAGTAAGGGTTAAGGGCATAAGGAACATTTGTAAAAAATCTGTAATGATAAAAGAGATATTTGAAATCATAGCCATTGCAACAACTCATAAGGTCAACATCTAAGCAAGATGAAGATGGACTGCTTGCTTCTTATTATATTTCTTTATTGATTGCAAATATGTAAAGACGAACACTATTGGTGAAGAACTTATTTTAATAGCTGTTAATAAGCAAAATACCACATTGATGAAACTATTAAAAAATCAAACAAAGCATTTGGATTTATTAAAAATAATTTCTACAAATCAAATAAGAACATAAAACTAAAATTTTAACCTTAGTTAGGCCAATAATAGAATATGCATCTTTGGTTTGGGACCCCCCTCAACTCAAGAAAACATTAAGAAACTGAAACAGATACAAAATAGGGCAGTGAGATTTGTATCAAAGGAATATTCACATTTGATTAGATTAACACCTTTAGTAAAATCACTAAATTTAGAAAAGAAAAGAATTCCAAATTGTACAAAGAAGGTAAGACAAATGTGTACAAACGCTCCTTCTTCCTTAGTGTTATTAGAGTATGGAATGGGCTGCCTTAGCCAGCCAGGATAACCAATGACTTGGCAGAATTTAAGTCATTGGTTAACATGCATGACTAGATTGACCTAGAAACACACATAGGATGTCTGCATTGTATAAGAGAAGAAGAGAAGAGAAGTGAGGTACTACACATAAAGTTGCACAAGCCAGAAGAGAAGTGAGGTACTACACATAAAGTTGCACAAGCCAGAAGAGAAGTGAGGTACTACACATAAAGTTGCACAAGCCAGAAGAGAAGTGAGGTACTACACATAAAGTTGCACAAGCCAGAAGAGAAGTGAGGTACTACACATAAAGTTGCACAAGCCAGAAGAGAAGTGAGGTACTACACATAAAGTTGCACAAGCCAGAAGAGAAGTGAGGTACTACACATAAAGTTGCACAAGCCAGAAGAGAAGTGAGGTACTACACATAAAGTTGCACAAGCCAGTTTTCAACAATGTGAAAAGAATTTCAAATTGTACAAAGAAGGAAAGACAAAGTGGCTCAGTGCATTGACATTGTTTATGTGAGTATTTTAAAACATCAGAGTACACTTGACTGTCAAGGAGAGGTATGGCGAGAATGTTACTTTAATATTTTAGCATGATTGTTATATCCCCTTGTTATAAATGCGAAGTGTTGCACATGTTATGGACTGAATGATTTAGTCTTCGTTGAATGTGCGAGAGAGTGTGTTAAGTCAGTAAGGTCTTGCTCCCGGTCCAGGAAGGTTGGACGTTTACTTCTTGGACTGGTATTTATGCATTTATATATTTATAAGTTGATGGACTGGTGTTTTGTGTATTACTATTTCATAAGAGTGATATAATTGTGTGCTCTATTAAGTATTAAAGTATTATAGATATTCATGATTATAAGGAGTTAAGAGTTGATTTATATTAAGTGTTCGTATTTGAGTTAAGCAAGTATTGATGAATTATAATTGAGTAACCATGAAAGTATCAAGCAAGTATTATTTAATATTGAAGAAACCCTTAGTGAGCCACAAGAACCAAGTTAAGAAACACAACAAGAACAAGAGCCAAGCAGCATATATATAATTTGAACCCTGACATCTGGAGGTTTCGTTCGGGCAGGTATCGTTGTACCTGTTACCTATCATTTGTCGTTTTCGATCAGCGAAACGAGATACTACCTTGACATATTTGAGTCTATTTAATACAATCTGTATTATTTAACCAGTGGATTAACCAGTGTACTATTTTAACCAGTATTATTATTGACACCTGGAGGCTTCGTGCGGGCAGGTACCGTGTCAGTTGTACCTATTTTTTCGTCACCTTGAAGAAGTCATTGAACTAGCCAGAGCCTGCAATTTTTTTTGTTCACTGTTTGACCTCTACACACGATTGTGACTGTTAGACACAGAAGTTTTTGATGACAACTTGTGATTCAGCACGGGATGGCATCACCATTTAAAGGGACATCACCATTTAATGAGACACTACTACTACTACTACTCACTTACTATTGGATTATTTTATTTAGAGACATCACCATTTAAAGGGACATCAACATTTAAAGAGACATCACCATTTAAAGAGGCACTACTACTACTCACTTACTATTGGATTATTGTACATTCTACCGAGGTCAATGCGTCATTCCCCATTTTTTTTTTGTTGACGTCCGAAGATTCAACACGGCGTGACATCACAATTTAGAGTCATCACCATTTAAAGGGACATCACCATTTAAAGGGACATCACCATTTAAAGGGACATCACTTAAAGGGACATCACCATATAAAGAGACATCACCATTTAAAGAGAAAGGGAAAAAAGCCTTGCTTATGTAAGATTTGTAAAAACAAAATTTGCACAAATGTTTTGAAACTAATAAGAAAGGTTCAACATTTCATCCATTCAAAAGATTTTTTGTTGTCAAAGCTTACCCTCAACTGATATCATTTCTATTTCTACTGATGGTGCTAGGCAATGGTAGGAAGATACTAAGGCTTTCTGGCACACTTAAAACAATATGTGCCAAAAAATGTTCAAGAGATTGTGTCCTTCATTGACATTATTTCATTGCGAAACTCCCTATTGAACATTTACTTGGATTACTTGATTGTCATTAGTGCAGTTCATAAAATCAAAAGGAATACCTTCAATGAGAGATTATTTGCTCATCTTTGTTTAGAAGATCAAGATTATAATCATTTACACACTACTGCACTGAAGCACACTGGTTATCTAAAAGTGCATGTTTTAAATCAATTGTATGCTCTCTTTAATTTAGTGTTGGAATTCCTAGAAAGCAAAGGCTACACAATTTCATGTGTTCCAAAAATGACAATTTTCCAAATTCCACAACTAATTTAAAACTACAAAAATTTAATCAAAACTAAAAGCATAATATTTGTATTTGTTGCAGAACTTTTTCCATACAAATAAAATGTAGGAAAAGGAGAATGTTCTTAGCTTCCAAATCTTTTAAAATTGAAAAATAGATTCTCTTTCAACAATAAATGTCTCTTCATGCAGATCTGAATTAAAGTTTTGAAGACTTAGATGTTCCCCTCTGGGTGTTAAACACTTTTGCACGTTGACAAACTCAGATCCCATATACAGTTGAATCCATCCATATTAATACAGGAGCAGCTTATTGAAATATCCGCAAATGAGAAATTTAAACCAATGTTTCAAGAAGTTGATCTCAAATTCTGGCTATGAAAATTATTCAAATTTTATATTCTGCATTATGGGTTATTGAAGTTCACTGCTTTCCAATCTTCTTGATGGCTAGAAGGGTGAGTCAGTGCCATTATAAATCTCATCACAAAAAAAGAAAGAAAGAAAGAAAACAAATAGAAATTAGTATTCTGGTTTTTTAGTTGCTACTTACAAATATTGAACTAGGCAATAAATCTCATCAGGTTCATCCAAGTTATACATTTTTAAAAATGTTAGTTGAAACAAAAGTTATAATTTTAGTAAATACTTCTTCAATGAAATGTTTAATTTGTATACTATGCATTTATGTATCTTTTTCATTTGTTTTCAGTCAATGTTTTCTTTTTTTTTTTTAAATCACATACTCTCCAGTTTGTTTACAGCAATCTATTTTTTGTTCCCCATCATTCAAAGGTCCTATGCAAGGCATCACTTTCTCATATCTTTTTGTTTTTCTACTCAATGTAGTGTTGACTTTGCTGGAAAAAAATGTATCTGCCTGTAAAGTAAGCCTTTCAGTTATTCATCCATTCCATTTCCCTACAACACACCGAGAGATGCACTTGTTCTCCCAAGATCTTCATTTCATGAATAGATTTTTGTTGGTTTCATCAGAATCAAATATTTAGTAATGACTAAATAAGAACTTGTAGTACCAATAAACATCAGTTGTTGAGCCTATTTTTTTCCTAAAACAGTTTTGTAATTCAAAACTTTCATTGCATCTTACTTAGATTTAGACTTAGGTCCTCCCGCGCCGTTCGGCGCATTGGGAGGCAAGCTGTCTCCATAAAGATCTGTCACTGGCAATGTCTGAAGCCTCCTCCCACCTGGTGTCCACTGTTCTGAGGTCCTCCATGAAGGTGTGTCGCTAAGTAATACGAGGGCGTCCCTGTTTGCGCTTTCCTTGTTTTGGCTTCCATGTTATCGCAACTCTTGGTGTGCATAATTCATTTTGACGTAGAACATGTCCCGCAAACCTCATGCGACGCTCAGTCACAACTCACTAAGTGTTCGACTCCCAGTTCGGCATAGGATTTCCTTTTTGAGACCCGATTTGTGTAACTGACTCCCAAAATCCGTCTCAGCCATCTCTGCTGAGCCACATTTAGTCTTTTCTCAATTTTGACAGATGACTTCCACGTCTCACATGCATATGTAGCAGTTGGAATGACAATTGTGTTAAGAAGATGTATTTTTGTCTCGAGTCCACTGGCTTGGCTAGTCCAAATAGGCTGCAGCAGCAGCTTTGGAAAATGCTCCCTGCCTTTCCTATTCGGCACTCTACATCATGGTAAGCATCTCCATCATTTGTTATGATGCTGCCAAGGTACCTGAACTTGTCCAGCTCTTCAAGCTTTGACTTGCCAAGTCTGACGGGGACACCCTTTGCCTTATATCCCACTCGCATAATTTTAGTCTTATCCAAGTTTATGCGGAGGCCTATTTTGGGTGCCTCTCTGTCTAGGCTCTCCGTCATTTCTTGAATGCATTTATTTGTAGCCCCGAGTAGTGCAACATCATCAGCAAAGTCCAAGTCCGTCAATCGGAGCTGTTCATGCCATGGAATACCAAAGGCAGTCTGGTTCATTGCTCTCCTCATTATGTAGTCGATGGCTAGGAGGAAAAGGAAGGGAGATAAGATGCACCCCTGTCTCACACCTGTCTCGATTGTAAAAAAACTCTGTTGTTCCCTCTTCTGTTTTAATGCAGCAACTAGATTGACTGTAAAGGTGTCGTAGGATCTGGACGAATTTTTCTGGGATACCGTATTCTCTAACTATTTTCCATAGTGATTCTCGGTGGACACTATCAAACGCTTTTTTGAAGTCCACGAAACTGATCATTAGCCGTTGTTGGTACTCAAGACTTTGTTCTATGATATTTCGTAGAACGAAAATCTGCTCTGTACATGATCTGCCTCTTCGGAAACCTGCTTGTTCTTCTCTAAGCCTTTCATCTACAGACTGTTGAAGCCATCTCAACAAAACAGTGCTTAAAACTTTGCCCGGGACAGAGAGGAGAGTAATGCCCCTCCAGTTGTTGCAGTCTGCCTAGTTGCCCTTTTTTGGAAGCTTTACAATCACTCCCTTTTGCCAGTCCTCTGGGACTTTTGAAGTTCGCCAAAAGAGATTTAAGAGATCAGTCATTCTGTTAACAATGCACTGTCCCCCATATTTTAGCATTTCTGCTGATATCATGTCTAGCCCTGGTGCTTTGTTATTCTTTAACACTGCAATGGCCATGGTAACCTCCTCAGCAGTTATTGGATCTGTCTTGACCTTGAGATCATTGTCTGGAGAGGGGTCCTTGAATATGTAAGTTTGGTCTGGCGACAGTTGGTTAAGGGTCTCTTTAAAGTGCTCTACCCATCTTGCATCCTGTTCTTCTTTCGTTAACAATGTTTTGCCTTGCTTGTCTTTTATCTGTGCCCCATGTCCACTCTTTGCTCCAGTGAGATCTCGGACAATACGATGTAGGGTTTTTGTGTCATTTCTGCTTGCAGCTGCTTGTGCCTCTTGTCCCTTCTGCTCAATCCAGTCCCGTTTATCTCGCCGACAGCTTCTCTTTACTTTCAGATCTGCTTCCCTATAGGCTTCTTCCACTAGGCTGCGATCCTGTGTTTCATTTTTCTGATCTCGTCTACGTTTGGCCTCTTTCCTCTCATCGATCAATTTCCATGTTCTGTCTTGTATCCACCGTTCCTTGTATGAACCTCGCCTCCTTCCGATAACTTCTTCCACGCACCCAATAGTGGTATCTTTGAAGTTGGCCCACTCTTCTTCAAGGGTCAATATATCTGCAAGAGCCTCAAAGCGGTTCGTTAGTTTCAATTGGAACACTGCTGCAGTATTGCCGTCTTTAAGCTTCTCTACATTAAATGGGCGGGGTTGTGTGGCTCCTTTTGGTTGGCGTTTCAATCGGAGCTTACATTTGCCACTGACAAGGTAGTGGTCTGAGCCGATATTGCTCCTCTGCGGGTCCGCACGTCTAACAGAGATGACCTTCATCGTTTGGAGATGCAAATGTAATCTATCTCGTTGAAGGTTTCTCCATTTGGTGATCTTTTTTTGTGTATTTGTTTGTGCTTAAAATATGTGTTTCCAATTGAAAGGCTGTTGGACGCGCTCGCCATTATCACTGATGTTTTCTGCAGAGCCATATGGTCCCATTACATATTCAAAGCCAGTTCGGTTGGGATTGATTTTGGCATTAAAGTCTCCCATCATTAGAATTAGGTCGTGAGTAGGTGTTTCATCAAGAGTGGTTTGTAGTTGGTTATAGAAACTATCTTTGATGGTATCTTCTGCATCCTCTGTAGAGGCATATGCTTGGATGGTAGTGACTTTGATTTGCTTTGTTTGGAGTCGAGCTGTAATGATGCGGTCACTGACCGGCTTCCAAGCAATTAGCGCCATCTGCCGGTCCCAAGCCCGGGTGAAAAAGGAGGAGAATTGGCGTGGGGCTAGCGACCCCACCCTGTAAAACCATTATTGCTACAGAAACTGCAAACTCGACACATATTGAAAACTATACATGCGGCGAGGGCGGCCAAACCCTGATGACGGTGTTGGATCAAAGCCAACTGGAAGTCCAATACCCGATACATGGCAAGCCTTTCAACGCAAGGAAACCGACTCTTATAGGCACGTGGAATGTAAGAACCCTGAATCAATGCGGTAAACTGGCCCAACTTTTAAGAGAGTTTGACTCTTACCGGCTGGACATCCTTGGGATCTGCATCGGTGGACATCAAGTGGACAAATAATCAATGATGGCAAGACAATAATATATTCAGGACATGATAAGGAGCACATTGGTTGTGTAAAATAGCAGCTTCAGCTAATTGCTTCATTGCATCATATATGTATAATTTATATATTTTTTCCCACTCATTTAGAACAAATAAACTTTTCAATGTAATTGATGTACTAATTATTTACTAAAAAAGTGACTGTTGCTGGTAACTATTTGATTACACATTTCTTTTTGTGCAGATTGTACATGAAACTATCCAGTTTGTTTTGACTCCTTTTGAAGATTTTGTAAAATATGACTTTGCATTAGCATTAAAAAATATGAAACATTTGTTCTTCTTCAAGAATACTAGGGCAGCTTAAGGACTGTTCACATACAAGTGACTAGAGCAAAGACTTTTTAAATGACTAGGGCAATGTAAAGACTTTACAAGTAACTATGGCAGTGTAGAGACTTAATAAGTGACTAGGGCAGTGTATAGATTTTACTCGTGATTAGGGCAGTGTACAGACTGTACAAGTAGTTAGAAAATATTGTATATTGACACTAATGAAAAATGGAAGCAAATATTGACATGTTTGCAGTGAACAAGTTTCATACCAGTGAAACAATCTGACATTCACAATTAGATCTAAGATTTACTCTTGCCAAACTGTCTTAAAGTTACTAGCAAGTCATAGTTTGTGGGAACTAAATAGAGACATTGACTTGTATGGAGTTATTCTCAAATATTCATTTTTAGATTTATCTTTTTTTTTTTTTTTTCAGATTTTGAAACTAAATATTTCAGCTTTTCAGTTTAGTTCTTTGACTATTGTCTTGAATATCTACAAGATTGAAGAAAGCTGATCAAAATGTAGAGGCTCACCTCAAAGATTCCTTCATTTTTAACATTTTTATGTTTTTTTTTTACCACTTTCAGACGCCTGGTTGGGTTTTACCTGTTTTATAACGTGTATTTGTGTGCAATACCTGCATGCATACTCTCTCTTCACCTAGAACACAAGAGCAGGTACCAGGCACTCATTTGATTGTTGATTCTTGAGTTGATAGTTTGTAGTTATAATCGTGTGTACTCATCATTTGATGTAGTTTCTATTTCACTTGCATTCAAATAAAACAGAAATAAAAAGGTAAAATGAACCTAAAAAGTCATAAATTACTGACACAATTGGATCCAATATTTTTCAAATAATGAAATTTTAAATTAACAATTCACTTTATGCATTTGTTGTGATCAGAATTGAAACTATTTGAATAACTAGCACTCTTCAATGGAGTGAGAAATGGAAGCTACAGTGTATTTCCCCTTAACACTTTTGTTTGTCTATGACTTGATTGTATTCGGCTTGAAGTTCATGTCTCACTAGTGGATCTCCAATGGAAGAGCTTAGTGTTTAGACATTGAATGGGCTTAAGAACAAACATCTCATCACCAAAAACAAATTGAAAGCAAACCTTTGCAACAGACCAGAATCCTAAACTCTTAGCATCTATCCCTATTTCAGAGTCTGTTGCTGATGATTTGAATTCTTCATTTAGACTAGGCTTACCTTTGACCTCTTGACTCTTACATGAGCTATCATTTACATGATCTGCCATTGACTGGTTCTCCCTTTGGTTGGCAGGACTGTATTGGGATGTATGTTTCTACTCACCGCATCCTTCCTACCGGCTTACATGGCGGCTTTTACTGCTGTCTGCTTGGAGAGAAAATCAAGGTATGGCAACAAAGGGAAGGCTACTCAATGTTCATGTGGACATATACAAACCTTTTAGGAAAGTAGAAAGCATGTATTAGAAAACCTTTCAGTAACCTTTAGAACTCTTCTTTTCTTTGGTTCTCAAGTTTAATTCTATATTGATATTTGTTTTGTGGTTTTTGTTGCCCTTACTTTTCCATTTCCTCTTTACTTTCTTGTTTAAATCTGGTGTGGTAACATTGGCAGCATGTCATCAACTTTATCCTTCTGTCGCCCTGCTCCTCCCTGCATTTCTGTTTTTAGAGCCACAATTTTAAGATCAAAGTGCTGCCACTGTTTCTTAATGTATCTCTCTGTAATCCTGTATTCCAAGCTAGATTACCCATGGCTAGATCTTACATAGTTATGGCTAAATGTCATTATGCTAATTACTAACAATCTTTTGTTCCAATTTTTCACATTTTGTTTGCTAGTCTTAGATTGCTTGATATCAGCTTCTAGTGAGATTTGAAAACTTTTTAGTTGAGTGATTTATCTCCATAGATAGGTTTAACCTAACACATACAATTCACTTTATTCACATGAAAACCTAATGTATATATTTGAGAAATAAAATGTTTATTCATTAGAAAATAATGCCTAGAAAAGCCAACACTGTTAAAAACATAAATATATTAGTTCTTATTTAACTCTTATTTTATAACTGTGACTTGTTGAAGTCTTTTCTTAGATGTTTGGCATTCACGGTGACTTTAATCAATAGATATGTAAGATTTTATATTAATAAACATGTATCATATATATTAGTAAATATGTAAGGTCTCAGATATCTCAGAAATCTCTAACCAAATACTTATATAGAAGATTTGTCTCAATGATGTCTATAAAGCTTGAATAAACAGGCTGCACTATGTCTCAATGATGTCTATAAAGCTTGAATGAACAAGCTGCACTATTCTCAATGATGTCTATAAAGCTTGAATGAACAAGCTGCACTATGTCTCAATGATGTCTATAAAGTTTGAAGCTTGAATGAACAAAACAAGCTGCACTATGTCTCAATGATGTCTATAAAGTTTGAAGCTTGAATGAACAAAACAAGCTGCACTATGTCTCAATGATGTCTATAAAGTTTGAAGCTTGAATGAACAAAACAAGCTGCACTATGTCTCAATGCTGTCTATAAAGTTTGAATGAACAAGCTGCACTATGTCTCAATGCTGTCTATAAAGCTTGAATGAACAAGCTGCACTATGTCTCAATGATGTCTATAAAGTTTGAATAAACAAGCTGCACTGTCTCAATGATGTCTATAAAGTTTGAATAAACAAGCTGCACTATGTCTCATTGCTGTATATAAAGCTTGAATGAACAAGCTGCACTGTCTCAATGATGTCTATAAAGTTTGAATGAACAAGCTGCACTATGTCTCAATGCTGTCTATAAAGTTTGAATGAACAAGCTGCACTATGTCTCAATGCTGTCTATAAAGTTTGAATGAACAAGCTGCACTATGTCTCATGATGTCTATAAAGCTTGAATGAACACGCTGCACTATGTCTCAATGATGTCTATAAAGTTTGAATGAACAAGCTGCACTATGTCTCAATGCTGTCTATAAAGTTTGAATGAACAAGCTGCACTATGTCTCATGATGTCTATAAAGCTTGAATGAACAAGCTGCACTATGTCTTAATGCTGTCTATAAAGCTTTAATGAACAAGCTGCACTATGTCTCAATGCTGTAATAAAGCTTGAATGAACAAGCTGCACTATGTCTCAATGATGTCTATAAAGCTTGAATGAACACGCTGCACTATGTCTTAATGCTGTCTATAAAGCTTTAATGAACAAGCTGCACTATGTCTCAATGATGTCTATAAAGCTTTAATGAACAAGCTGCACTATGTCTCAATGATGTCTATAAAGCTTGAATGAACAAGCTGCACTATGTCTCAACTTTGTTCATTCATCTCTCAGTGACATTACCACATGATGCAGTTTTAAATATGTCTTACAACTAGTCCAAAAAATATCTTGTAAACTAGTCTATAAAATATCTTGTTAACCAGTCTATAAAATATCTTGTTAACCAGTCTATAAAATATCTTGTTAACCAGTCTATAAAATATCTTGTTAACCAGTCTATAAAATATCTTGTCAATCCATTTAATTAAGAAACTATCTGAGAATGTTAGTACATACATTATTCATTCCTTAACATGACTGCATACAATATCTATTCCCTAACATGACTGCATACATTATTTATTCCCTAAATGACTACATACATTATTTATTCCCTAACAAGACTGCATACATTATTTATTCCCTAAATGGTTACATACATTATTTATTCCCTAACATGACTGCATACATTATTTATTCCCTAAATGACTACATACATTATTTATTCACTAACATGACTACATACATTATTTATCTCCTAACATGATTTCATACATTATTTATTCCCTAACATGACTATATACAATGTTTATTCCCTAACATGACTGCATACATTATTTATTCCCTAAATGACTACATACATTATTTATTCCCTAACATGACTACATACATTATTTATCTCCTAACATGATTTCATACATTATTTATTCCCTAACATGACTATATACAATATTTATTCCCTAAATGACTACATACATTATTTATTCCCTAACATGACTACATACATTATTTATTACCTAAATGACTGCATACATTATTTATTCCCAAACATGACTATATACAATATTTATTCCCTAAATGACTACATACATTATTCATTCCCAAACATGACTACATACGTTATTTATTCCCAAACATGATTACATACGTTATTCATTCCCAAACATGACTACATACGTTATTTATTCCCAAACATGACTATATACAATATTTATTCCCTAAATGACTACATACATTATTCATTCCCAAACATGACTACATACGTTATTTATTCCCAAACATGACTACATACGTTATTAATTCCCAAACATGACTATATACAATATTTATTCCCTAAATGACTACATACATTATTCATTCCCAAACATGACTACATACGTTATTTATTCCCAAACATGACTACATACTTTATTTATTCCCAAACATGACAACATACCTTATTTATTCCCAAACATAGCTACATACGTTATTCATTCCCTAAATGACTGCATACATTATTTATTCCCAAACATGACTACATACGTTATTTATTCCCAAACATGACTACATACGTTATTTATTCCCAAAAATAGCTACATACGTTATTCATTCCCTAAATGACTGCATACACTATTTATTCCCAAACATGACTATATACAATGTATATTCCCTAAATGGCATCATACAATATTTATTCCCTAAATGAGTACATTATTGATTCGTTCCTAACATGACTACTTACATGAGTCATGCCTAAATATGAATGCATACATGAACTATTTCCTAACCTGACTACATACACCATTCATTCCTAAATGTCACAACATGCACACACACACACAAATTTCTTTAAAAAAAATTTAAAAAAAAAAATTATTACTGTATAGTGTCATTAAGTTTACATTTTGTTGAATATTTTTCAGACGAGGTCAGCTTGCTGTATATCTCACAAATTTAGTAAGTTTTTGTTTGGTTCCTTTTGTTGATACATAGTTCAGAATCGCTAAATACATGTAGTAGAATACTATCTATTGAAACATAAATGTATCACAATATATATTTTTGAAATTTTTTTTTACTAATTGTATTGTTCACCTCCCCCTTTCACTGTTGTAAAGCACTACCAGGATCTACACATTTAGATCTCCACCCCCTTCTCTGTTGTAAAGCACTACCAGGATCTACACATTTAGATCTCCACCCCCTTCTCTGTTGTAAAGCACTACCAGGATCTACACATTTAGATCTCCACCCCCCCTTCTCTGTTGTAAAGCACTACCAGGATCTGCACATTTAGATCTCCACCCCCCTTCTCTGTTGTAAGGCACTACCAGGATCTGCACATTTAGATCTCCACCCCCCCTTCTCTGTTGTAAAGCACTATCAGGGTCTACACATTTAGATCTCCACCCCCACCACCTTCTCTGTTGTAAGGCACTACCAGGATCTGCACATTTAGATCTCCACCCCCCCTTCTCTGTTGTAAAGCACTACCAGGATCTGCACATTTAGATCTCCACCCCCCCTTTCTCTGTTGTAAGGCACTATCAGGGTCTACACATTTAGATCTCCACCCCCCCCCTTCTCTGTTGAAAGGCACTATCAGGGTCTACACATTTAGATCTCCACCCCCTCTCTGTTGTAAGGCACTACCATGATCTGCACATTTAGATCTCCACCCCCTCTCTGTTGTAAGGCACTACCAGGATCTACACATTTAGATCTCCACCCCCTCTCTGTTGTAAGGCACTACCAGGATCTACACATTTAGATCTCCACCCTCTCTCTGTTGTAAGGCACTACCAGGATCTACACATTTAGATCTCCACCCTCTCTCTGTTGTAAGGCACTACCAGGATCTGCACATTTAGATTTCCACCCCCTCTCTGTTGTAAGGCACTACCAGGCTCTACACATTTAGATCTCCACTCCCTCTCTGTTGTAAAGCACTACCAGGATCTACACATTTAGATTTCCACCCCCTCTCTGTTGTAAGGCACTACCAGGATCTACACATTTAGATCTCCACTCCCTCTCTGTTGTAAAGCACTACCAGGATCTACACATTTAGATCTCCACCCTCTCTCTGTTGTAAGGCACTACCAGGATCTACACATTTAGATTTCCACCCCCTCTCTGTTGTAAGGCACTACCAGGATCTACACATTTAGATCTCCACTCCCTCTCTGTTGTAAAGCACTACCAGGATCTACACATTTAGATCTCCACCCTCTCTCTGTTGTAAGGCACTACCAGGATCTGCACATTTAGATCTCCACCCCCTCTCTGTTGTAAGGCACTACCAGGATCTACACATTTAGATCTCCACCCCTTCTCTGTTGTAAGGCACTACCAGGATCTGCACATTTAGATCTCCACCCCCTCTCTGTTTTAAGGCACTACCAGGATCTACACATTTAGATTTCCACCCCCTCTCTGTTGTAAGGCACTACCAGGATCTACACATTTAGATCTCCACCCCCTCTCTGTTGTAAGGCACTACAAGGATCTATACATTTAGATCTCCACTCTCTCTCTGTTGTAAGGCACTACCAGGATCTACACATTTAGATCTCCACCCCCTCTCTGTTGTATGGCACTACCAGGATCTATACATTTAGATCTCCCCCCCCTCTCTGTTGTAAGGCACTACCAGGATCTACACATTTAGATCTCCACTCCCTCACTGTTGTAAGGCACTACCAGGATCTATACATTCAGATCTCCACCCCCTCTCTGTTGTAAGGCACTACCAGGATCTATACATTTAGATCTCCACCCTCTCTCTGTTGTAAGGCACTACCAGGATCTACTCTTTTAGATCTCCACCCCCTCTCTGCTGTAAGGCACTACCAGGATCTACTCTTTTAGATCTCCACCCCCTCTCTGTTGTAAGGCACTACCAGGATCTACTCTGTTAGATCTCCACCCCCTCTCTGTTGTAAGGCACTACCAGGATCTACACATTTAGATCTCCACCCCCTCTCTGTTGTAAGGCACTACCAGGATCTATACATTTAGATCTCCACCCCCTCTCTGTTGTAAGGCACTACCAGGATCTACTCTTTTAGATCTCCACCCCCTCTCTGTTGTAAGGCACTACCAGGATCTGCACATTTAGATCTTCACCCCCTCTCTGTTGTAAGGCACTACCAGGATCTACACATTAGATCTCCACCCTCTCTCTGTTGTAAGGCACTACCAGGATCTACTCTTTTAGATCTCCACCCCCTCTCTGTTGTAAGGCACTACCAGGATCTACACATTTAGATCTCCACCTCCTCTCTGTTGTAAGGCACTACCAGGATCTACACATTTAGATCTCCACCCCCTCTCTGTTGTAAGGCACTACCAGGATCTACACATTTAGATCTCCACTCCCTCTCTGTTGTAAAGCACTACCAGGATCTACACATTTAGATCTCCACCCTCTCTCTGTTGTAAGGCACTACCAGGATCTGCACATTTAGATCTCCACCCCCTCTCTGTTGTAAGGCACTACCAGGATCTACACATTTAGATCTCCACCCCCTCTCTGTTGTAAGGCACTACCAGGATCTGCACATTTAGATCTCCACCCCCTCTCTGTTTTAAGGCACTACCAGGATCTACACATTTAGATTTCCACCCCCTCTCTGTTGTAAGGCACTACCAGGATCTACACATTTAGATCTCCACCCCCTCTCTGTTGTAAGGCACTACCAGGATCTATACATTTAGATCTCCACTCTCTCTCTGTTGTAAGGCACTACCAGGATCTACACATTTAGATCTCCACCCCCTCTCTGTTGTATGGCACTACCAGGATCTATACATTTAGATCTCCCCCCCCCCCTCTCTGTTGTAAGATCATAAAAATACACAGTCAGATAAAAGCAGTAGCCAATACAAAAACCAAAAGAAAAATCTTACTCTGGAATAAATGTAACCTAACACAACTACACCAAGCTGCATTAAACTTTCAACAAACATTCTTATTAGAAAAAGACATTAACCAACCAGTCGATGACCTCTGGAATTTCATTAAAAACCATCTTAAAAGCATTATAGAAAATCATATACCAACTAAATACACATCAAACAAAATAAATAAATGCTGGTTTAATAATAGACTAAAGAAGCTTTGTAAACAGAAGGAAAACCTATATAGAAAATTTAAAGAAACCAAGGCAGAAAGAGTTTACAAAAAGTATATAAAAATTAAACACCTAACCCAAAAAGTAAGCAGACAGCTACAGAGTGAATACATAAACAATGTAATATCTAAAGATAACAACAAAAACCTATGGTCATACATTAAGTCTAAGAAAATGGAAACAACAGGCATAGCGCCATTAAAAGATGAACATAACATAATACATAATGATAATGAAACTAAAGCAAACATCCTAAACAAATACTTTGCATCAGCATTCTCAGCCCCAGGAGACAAAGACATATTTCTTAATTTGAACCAAGTAGACAACATAGAAGATTTAGTAGTACAAGAAAATGGAATTAAAAAACTATTAGCCAACACCAAACCAAATAAAGCGTCTGGACCTGATGGTATTCCAGCTAGATTACTCAAAGAACTAAGCAATGAGCTAGCCCCAGTGTTCAAAATACTCTTTCAGGCATCGCTTAACCAGGGCAGAGTACCAAAGGACTGGAAAGAAGCTAATGTCACCCCCCTATTTAAAAAAGGAGAAAAATCTGATCCAGGAAACTACAGACCAGTATCACTTACCAGCATCACATGTAAAATACTAGAACACATAATATGTAGCAACATCATAAACCACTTAGACAAACATAATGTCCTCACCCCATACCAACATGGCTTTAGGAAATATAGATCATGTGAAACCCAACTAATAGGACTAATTGATGATTTCTCAAAAGGTTTAGATAATAGTGAACAAATAGATGCTATCTTACTAGATTTTTCCAAGGCTTTTGACAAAGTTCACCACCATAGTTTGCTTAAAAAATTAAAATATTTCGGCATTAACGGTCCACTGCATCAGTGGATTAAAGATTTTCTGATAGGGAGAGAACAAACTGTAATAATAAATGGCTCTAAATCAACACCAATAACAGTAAACTCAGGTGTACCTCAAGGAACAGTCTTGGGTCCACTACTATTTTTAATTTACATAAATGATTTACCAAATTGCATTAGTTCAGGAACAAAAGTCAGATTATTTGCAGACGATTGCATAATATATAGAACAATAAAAACAAAACAAGACACAGATATTTTACAAAGAGAATTAGATGAATTACAGAAATGGGAATCAAATTGGAGCATGTCTTTCCACCCAGAAAAATGTCAGTTGTTAAGAGTAACAAAAAAACTAAAACAAATTAATTCCACTTATCTTATTCATGGCAAACCAGTAACACAGACTAAAAACTCAAAATACCTAGGTGTTATAATAAATGAAAAACTGTCATGGAATCCACATATTGATGAAACTATAAAAAAATCCAACAAAGCATTAGGGTTTATTAAAAGAAATTTCTATAAATCAAATAAGAACATAAAACTAAAATGTTATTTAACCTTGGTTAGGCCAATAATAGAATATGCATCCACCGTGTGGGACCCCTCAACTCAAGAAAACATTAAGAAACTGGAACAAACACAAAATAGAGCAGTGAGATTCATAACAAACGAATATTCACATTTGACTAGGGTAACACCATTAGTAAAATCACTAAATTTAGAAAGCCTTCAGGACAGAAGACTCAAAAGTAAAGTAGCAATTATACATGAAACACTGAACCATAATCTTCAAATACAAAAACAAAATTTAATAAAATACTCTGAAAGACACAAAAATAAAGGCACATTCCTCGTCCCATATGCTAGGACAAATTTGTACAAATACTCCTTCTTCCCTAGTGCTATTAGAGCATGGAATGGGTTGCCTGAGCTAGCCAGAAAAACCAGTGACTTGGCAGAATTTAAGTCATTGGTTAATATGCATGACTAGATGCATGACGCGTAGGACGTAATCATCTTCTTTTTTGAAGTAACGTCTGTATTATATAAGATAAGATAAGGCACTACCAGGATCTACACATTTAGATCTCCACCCCCTCACTGTTGTAAGGCACTACCAGGATCTATACATTCAGATCTCCACCCCCTCTCTGTTGTAAGGCACTACCAGGATCTATACATTTAGATCTCCACCCTCTCTCTGTTGTAAGGCACTACCAGGATCTACTCTTTTAGATCTCCACCCCCTCTCTGCTGTAAGGCACTACCAGGATCTACTCTTTTAGATCTCCACCCCCTCTCTGTTGTAAGGCACTACCAGGATCTACTGTTAGATCTCCACCCCCTCTCTGTTGTAAGGCACTACCAGGATCTACTCTTTTAGATCTCCACCAGCTCTCTGTTGTAAGGCACTACCAGGATCTACACATTTAGATCTCCACCTCCTCTCTGTTGTAAGGCACTACCAGGATCTACACATTTAGATCTCCACCCCCTCTCTGTTGTAAGGCACTACCAGGATCTATACATTTAGATCTCCACCCCCTCTCTGTTGTAAGGCACTACCAGGATCTACACATTTAGATCTCCACCCCCTCTCTGTTGTAAGGCACTACCAGGATCTATACATTTAGATCTCCACCCCCTCTCTGTTGTAAGGCACTACCAGGATCTATACATTTAGATCTCCACCCCCTCTCTGTTGTAAGGCACTACCAGGATCTGCACATTTAGATCTCCACCCCCTCCCTGTTGTAAGGCACTACCAGGTTCTACACATTTAGATCTCCACCCCCTCTCTGTTGTAAGGCACTACCACGATCTATACATTTAGATCTCCACCCCCTCTCTGTTGTAAGGCACTACCAGGATCTACTCTTTTAGATCTCCACCCCCTCTCTGTTGTAAGGCACTACCAGGATCTACTCTTTTAGATCTCCACCCCCTCTCTGTTGTAAGGCACTACCAGGATCTATTCTTTTAGATCTCCACCCCCTCTCTGTTGTAAGGCACTACCAGGATCTACTCTTTTAGATCTCCACCCCCTCTCTGTTGTAAGGCACTACCAGGATCTACACATTTAGATCTCCACCCCCTCTCTGTTGTAAGGCACTACCAGGATCTACACATTTAGATCTCCACCCCCTCTCTGTTGTACGGCACTACCAGGATCTACTCTTTTAGATCTCCACCCCCTCTCTGTTGTAAGGCACTACCAGGATCTACTCTTTTAGTTCTCCACCCCCTCTCTGTTGTAAGGCACTACCAGGATCTACACATTTAGATCTCCACCCCCTCTCTGTTGTAAGGCACTACCAGGATCTACACATTTAGATCTCCACCCCCTCTCTGTTGTAAGGCACTACCAGGATCTACTCTTTTAGATCTCCACCCCCTCTCTGTTGTAAGGCACTACCAGGATCTACACATTTAGATCTCCACCCCCTCTCTGTTGTAAGGCACTACCAGGATCTATACATTTAGATCTCCACCCCCTCTCTGTTGTAAGGCACTACCATGATCTACTCTTTTAGATCTCCACCCCTCTCTGTTGTAAGGCACTACCAGGATCTACACATTTAAATCTCCACCCCCTCTCTGTTGTAAGGCACTACCAGGATCTGCACATTTAGATCTCCACCCCCTCTCTGTTGTAAGGCACTACCAGGATCTACACATTTAGATCTCCACCCTCTCTCAGTTGTAAGGCACTACCAGGATCTGCACATTTAGATCTCCACCCCCTCTCTGTTGTAAGGCACTACCAGGATCTACACATTTAGATCTCCACCCCCTCTCTGTTGTAAGGCACTACCAGGATCTACACATTTAGATCTCCACCCCCTCTCTGTTGTAAGGCACTACCAGGGTCTACACATTTAGATCTCCACCCCCTCTCTGTTGTAAGGCACTACCAGGATCTACACATTTAGATCTCCACCCCCTCTCTGTTGTAAGGCACTACCAGGATCTACACATTTAGATCTCCACCCCCTCTCTGTTTTAAGGCACTACCAGGATCTACACATTTAGATCTCCACCCCCTCTCTGTTGTAAGGCACTACCAGGATCTACACATTTAGATCTCCACCCCCTCTCTGTTGTAAGGCAATACCAGGATCTACACATTTAGATCTCCACCCCCTCTCTGTTGTAAGGCACTACCAGGGTCTACACATTTAGATCTCCACCCCCTCTCTGTTGTAAGGCACTACCAGGATCTACTCTTTCAGATCTCCACCCCCTCTCAATTGTAAGGCACTACCAGGATCTACACATTTAGATCTCCACCCCTTCTCTGTTGTAAGGCACTACCAGGATCTACACATTTAGATCTCCACCCCCTCTCTGTTGTAAGGCACTACCAGGATCTGCACATTTAGATCTCCACCCCCTCTCTGTTGTAAGGCACTACCAGGATCTACACATTTAGATCTCCACCCCCTCTCTGTTGTAAGGCACTACCAGGATCTACTCTTTTAGATCTCCACCCCCTCTCTGTTGTCTGGGAAAAACCAGGATCTATACATTTAGATCTCCACCCCCTCTCTGTTGTAAGGCACTACCAGGATCTGCACATTTAGCTCTCCACCCCCTCTCTGTTGTAAGGCACTACCAGGATCTACTCTTTTAGATCTCCACCCCCTCTCTGTTGTAAGGCACTACCAGGATCTATACATTTAGATCTCCACCCCCTCTCTGTTGTAAGGCACTACCAGGATCTGCACATTTAGATCTCCACCCCCTCTCTGTTGTAAGGCACTACCAGGATCTACACATTTAGATCTCCACCCCCTCTCTGTTGTAAGGCACTACCAGGATCTGCACATTTAGATCTCCACCCCCTCTCTGTTGTAAGGCACTACCAGGATCTACACATTTAGATCTCCACCCCCTCTCTGTTGTAAGGCACTACCAGGATCTACACATTTAGATCTCCACCCCCTCTCTGTTGTAAGGCACTACCAGGGTCTACACATTTAGATCTCCACCCCCTCTCTGTTGTAAGGCACTACCAGGATCTACACATTTAGATCTCCACCCCCTCTCTGTTGTAAGGCACTACCAGGATCTACACATTTAGATCTCCACCCCCTCTCTGTTTTAAGGCACTACCAGGATCTACACATTTAGATCTCCACCCCCTCTCTGTTGTAAGGCACTACCAGGATCTACACATTTAGATCTCCACCCCCTCTCTGTTGTAAGGCACTACCAGGATCTACTCTTTTAGATCTCCACCCCCTCTCTATTGTAAGGCACTACCAGGATCTACACATTTAGATCTCCACCCCCTCTCTGTTGTAAGGCACTACCAGGATCTACACATTTAGATCTCCACCCCCTCTCTGTTGTAAGGCACTACCAGGATCTACACATTTAGATCTCCACCCCCTCTCTGTTGTAAGGCACTACCAGGATCTACACATTTAGATCTCCACCCCCTCTCTGTTGTAAGGCACTACCAGGATCTACACATTTAGATCTCCACCCCCTCTCTGTTGTAAGGCACTACCAGGATCTACACATTTAGATCTCCACCCCCTCTCTGTTGTAAGGCACTACCAGGATCTACACATTTAGATCTCCACCCCCTCTCTGTTGTAAGGCACTACCAGGATCTACACATTTAGATCTCCACCCCCTCGCTGTTGTAAGGCACTACCAGGATCTACACATTTAGATCTCCACCCCCTCTCTGTTGTAAGGCACTACCAGGATCTACACATTTAGATCTCCACCCCCTCTCTGTTGTAAGGCACTACCAGGATCTACACATTTAGATCTCCACCCCCTCTCTGTTGTAAGGCACTACCAGGATCTATACATTTAGATCTCCACCCCCTCTCTGTTGTAAAGCACTACCAGGATCTATACATTTAGATCTCCACCCCCTCTCTGTTGTAAGGCACTACCAGGATCTACACATTTAGATCTCCACCCCCTCTCTGTTGTAAAGCACTACCAGGATCTACACATTTAGATCTCCACCCCCTCTCTGTTGTAAAGCACTACCAGGATCTACACATTTAGATCTCCACCCCCTCTCTGTTGTAAAGCACTACCAGGATCTACACATTTAGATCTCTACCCCCTCTCTGTTGTAAAGCACTACCAGGATCTATACATTTAGATCTCCACCCCCTCTCTGTTGTAAGGCACTACCAGGATCTATACATTTAGATCTCCACCCCCTCTCTGTTGTAAGGCACTACCAGGATCTACACATTTAGATCTCCACCCCCTCTCTGTTGTAAGGCACTACCAGGATCTGCACATTTAGCTCTCCACCCCCTCTCTGTTGTAAGGCACTACCAGGATCTACTCTTTTAGATCTCCACCCCCTCTCTGTTGTAAGTCACTACCAGGATCTATACATTTAGATCTCCACCCCCTCTCTGTTGTAAGGCACTACCAGGATCTGCACATTTAGATCTCCACCCCCTCTCTGTTGTAAGGCACTACCAGGATCTACACATTTAGATCTCCACCCCCTCTCTGTTGTAAGGCACTACCAGGATCTGCACATTTAGATCTCCACCCCCTCTCTGTTGTAAGGCACTACCAGGATCTACACATTTAGATCTCCACCCCCTCTCTGTTGTAAGGCACTACCAGGATCTACTCTTTTAGATCTCCACCCCCTCTCTGTTGTAAGGCACTACCAGGATCTACACATTTAGATCTCCACCCCATCTCTGTTGTAAGGCACTACCAGGATCTACACATTTAGATCTCCACCCCCTCTCTGTTGTAAGGCACTACCAGGATCTACACATTTAGATCTCCACCCCCTCTCTGTTGTAAGGCACTACCAGGATCTACACATTTAGATCTCCACCCCCTCTCTGTTGTAAGGCACTACCAGGATCTACTCTTTTAGATCTCCACCCCCTCTCTATTGTAAGGCACTACCAGGATCTACACATTTAGATCTCCACCCCCTCTCTGTTGTAAGGCACTACCAGGATCTACACATTTAGATCTCCACCCCCTCTCTGTTGTAAGGCACTACCAGGATCTACACATTTAGATCTCCACCCCCTCTCTGTTGTAAGGCACTACCAGGATCTACACATTTAGATCTCCACCCCCTCTCTGTTGTAAGGCACTACCAGGATCTACACATTTAGATTTCCACCCCCTCTCTGTTGTAAGGCACTACCAGGATCTACACATTTAGATTTCCACCCCCTCTCTGTTGTAAGGCACTACCAGGATCTACACATTTAGATCTCCACCCCCTCTCTGTTGTAAGGCACTACCAGGATCTACACATTTAGATCTCCACCCCCTCGCTGTTGTAAGGCACTACCAGGATCTACACATTTAGATCTCCACCCCCTCTCTGTTGTAAGGCACTACCAGGATCTACACATTTAGATCTCCACCCCCTCTCTGTTGTAAGGCACTACCAGGATCTACACATTTAGATCTCCACCCCCTCTCTGTTGTAAGGCACTACCAGGATCTACACATTTAGATCTCCACCCCCTCTCTGTTGTAAGGCACTACCAGGATCTACACATTTAGATCTCCACCCCCTCTCTGTTGTAAGGCACTACCAGGATCTACACATTTAGATCTCCACCCCCTCTCTGTTGTAAGGCACTACCAGGATCTACACATTTAGATCTCCACCCCCTTGCTGTTGTAAGGCACTACCAGGATCTACACATTTAGATCTCCACCCCCTCTCTGTTGTAAGGCACTACCAGGATCTACACATTTAGATCTCCACCCCCTCTCTGTTGTAAGGCACTACCAGGATCTACACATTTAGATCTCCACCCCCTCTCTGTTGTAAGGCACTACCAGGATCTATACATTTAGATCTCCACCCCCTCTCTGTTGTAAAGCACTACCAGGATCTATACATTTAGATCTCCACCCCCTCTCTGTTGTAAGGCACTACCAGGATCTACACATTTAGATCTCCACCCCCTCTCTGTTGTAAAGCACTACCAGGATCTACACATTTAGATCTCCACCCCCTCTCTGTTGTAAAGCACTACCAGGATCTACACATTTAGATCTCCACCCCCTCTCTGTTGTAAAGCACTACCAGGATCTACACATTTAGATCTCTACCCCCTCTCTGTTGTAAAGCACTACCAGGATCTATACATTTAGATCTCCACCCCCTCTCTGTTGTAAGGCACTACCAGGATCTATACATTTAGATCTCCACCCCCTCTCTGTTGTAAGGCACTACCAGGATCTACACATTTAGATCTCCACCCCCTCTCTGTTGTAAGGCACTACCAGGATCTGCACATTTAGCTCTCCACCCCCTCTCTGTTGTAAGGCACTACCAGGATCTACTCTTTTAGATCTCCACCCCCTCTCTGTTGTAAGTCACTACCAGGATCTATACATTTAGATCTCCACCCCCTCTCTGTTGTAAGGCACTACCAGGATCTGCACATTTAGATCTCCACCCCCTCTCTGTTGTAAGGCACTACCAGGATCTACACATTTAGATCTCCACCCCCTCTCTGTTGTAAGGCACTACCAGGATCTGCACATTTAGATCTCCACCCCCTCTCTGTTGTAAGGCACTACCAGGATCTACACATTTAGATCTCCACCCCCTCTCTGTTGTAAGGCACTACCAGGATCTACTCTTTTAGATCTCCACCCCCTCTCTGTTGTAAGGCACTACCAGGATCTACACATTTAGATCTCCACCCCATCTCTGTTGTAAGGCACTACCAGGATCTACACATTTAGATCTCCACCCCCTCTCTGTTGTAAGGCACTACCAGGATCTACACATTTAGATCTCCACCCCCTCTCTGTTGTAAGGCACTACCAGGATCTACACATTTAGATCTCCACCCCCTCTCTGTTGTAAGGCACTACCAGGATCTACTCTTTTAGATCTCCACCCCCTCTCTATTGTAAGGCACTACCAGGATCTACACATTTAGATCTCCACCCCCTCTCTGTTGTAAGGCACTACCAGGATCTACACATTTAGATCTCCACCCCCTCTCTGTTGTAAGGCACTACCAGGATCTACACATTTAGATCTCCACCCCCTCTCTGTTGTAAGGCACTACCAGGATCTACACATTTAGATCTCCACCCCCTCTCTGTTGTAAGGCACTACCAGGATCTACACATTTAGATTTCCACCCCCTCTCTGTTGTAAGGCACTACCAGGATCTACACATTTAGATTTCCACCCCCTCTCTGTTGTAAGGCACTACCAGGATCTACACATTTAGATCTCCACCCCCTCTCTGTTGTAAGGCACTACCAGGATCTACACATTTAGATCTCCACCCCCTCGCTGTTGTAAGGCACTACCAGGATCTACACATTTAGATCTCCACCCCCTCTCTGTTGTAAGGCACTACCAGGATCTACACATTTAGATCTCCACCCCCTCTCTGTTGTAAGGCACTACCAGGATCTACACATTTAGATCTCCACCCCCTCTCTGTTGTAAGGCACTACCAGGATCTATACATTTAGATCTCCACCCCCTCTCTGTTGTAAAGCACTACCAGGATCTATACATTTAGATCTCCACCCCTCTCTGTTGTAAGGCACTACCAGGATCTACACATTTAGATCTCCACCCCCTCTCTGTTGTAAGGCACTACCAGGATCTACACATTTAGATCTCCACCCCCTCTCTGTTGTAAAGCACTACCAGGATCTACACATTTAGATCTCCACCCCCTCTCTGTTGTAAAGCACTACCAGGATCTACACATTTAGATCTCTACCCCCTCTCTGTTGTAAAGCACTACCAGGATCTATACATTTAGATCTCCACCCCCTCTCTGTTGTAAGGCACTACCAGGATCTACACATTTAGATCTCCACCCCCTCTCTGTTGTAAGGTACTACCAGGATCTACACATTTAGATCTCTACCCCCTCTCTGTTATAAGGCACTACCAGGATCTAAAATTTAGATCTCCACCCCCTCTCTGTTGTAAGGCACTACCAGGATCTACACATTTAGATGTTTGCCCCTCCCCCCCCCCACCTCCTTTTTTTTCCTCTTCCAATCCCCGAAAGTTATTTTTTTGTTCTGTTTTGTATAGTGTTGACTTACTACTGTAGATTCTAACATAAACCAGAGCAGCAGTGGCAGTAAAGGTCAACTTGTCTTACTACCAGACCCCTCTTCCCCTTCTTTTCCAGTACCTGTCAGACATGTCTCCCTGACATCTATTCACATGTCATGAAACGCTGGCTAATTATCTCAGCTTGGCCATTACAGCTGGCAGTGGAAATATCAAAGTTCAGGGTGCAATGACATCTGAACTTGTACACGAGAATGTTAGTTTAGCCTCGACCTAGACCCACTTAGTAGCGTTCAATATAGGCAAACCATCTAATGCATTAAGGAATGTTAGATGACCTCAAGACCTGGACCATTTACTAGTTTTTGATTTAGTATAGATTTAAAAAAAAATAAACATACCGGATTGGATGGGGCTGATACAAGCAGGAACTCTATTGATGTTTATTTACAAGAACTCTACCTATTGCATATATAAGTATACCAGTAGGCCAACCTCTAAACACATTTTCCTGTCTATATCCATGTGAGTCCATCATGGGGTTCTGTATGTAAACCTGACTACATTGCTCAAATAGCAGCCTTGAATAAGTCTTGTTTATGCTATGAGTTGAATAGAAGAACATGTGTGACAAATCACAGCTTGTTTTTGTTGTCAGGCCCTAGAGACAGGATATCGCATGCTGGTAGAGAGACAACTGATCACTCCAGTACATAACGGCGAGGTAAGTGTTACTTCTTAGAGACTACAGCATTGACATCCAGGTACCAGACATACTGTACATACACACATAACCTTTGAACTTCATCCGGATGCAGTTATAATGTGAAATCAAGAAAACAATTAGGACAGTTATTTGTATGCTGTATAGAAGCTGCAAGTGTAGGCTATGTGTAAGCACCACTATGTACTTGTTTGTTCTCTTGAAATGTGCGATAGATAACCCAAACTCTGTTCATTGTCAATATTCCCGAGTTCCTTAGTAAAACATACTCTACTGGCATCCACAATATCAAAGTCTTGGTCTTGACCACTCACTCATAAAAGTAGTTTCCCTTTCAGACCTAGCGATCTGTGGGGCAGATAATGTAAAGGTCAGGGGTGCTCTAAAAATCCCAGAATTCAAAATCCCAGTCTTCACCCCCCCCCCACTCACTCATAATAATCACTAATTCTTGTTACTTGCCATGGACGATAAAATAGTAACCTTTTATCTCTTACTTTGTATGTAGGACAGCTAGGACATTTAGATCTAGGACAGCTAGGACATTTAGATCTAGGACAGCTGAAATACTAAAATGTTATCTCTTACTTTGGATGTAGGACAGCTGAAATACTAAAATGTTATCTCTTACTTTGGATGTAGGACAGCTAAAATACTAAAATGTTATCTCTTACTTTGGATGTAGGACAGCTAAAATACTAAAATGTTATCTCTTACTTTGGATGTAGGACAGCTAAAATGTTATCTCTTACTTTGGATGTAGGACAGCTAAAATACTAAAATGTTATCTCTTACTTTGGATGTAGGACAGCTGAAATACTAAAATGTTATCTCTTACTTTGGATGTAGGACAGCTAAAATACTAAAATGTTATCTCTTACTTTGGATGTAGGACAGCTAAAATACTAAAATGTTATCTCTTACTTTGGATGTAGGACAGCTAAAATACTAAAATGTTATCTCTTACTTTGGATGTAGGACAGCTAAAATACTAAAATGTTATCTCTTACTTTGGATGTAGGACAGCTAAAATGTTATCTCTTACTTTGGATGTAGGACAGCTGAAATACTAAAATGTTATCTGTTACTTTGGATGTAGGACAGCTAAAATGTTATCTCTTACTTTGGATGTAGGACAGCTGAAATACTAAAATGTTATATCTTACTTTGGATGTAGGACAGTTGAAATACTAAAATGTTATCTCTTACTTTGGATGTAGGACAGCTAAAATACTAAAATGTTATCTCTTACTTTGGATGCAGGACAGCTAAAATATTATCTCTTACTTTGGATGTAGGACAGCTGAAATACTAAAATGTTATCTCTTACTTTGGATGTAGGACAGCTAAAATACTAAAATGTTATCTCTTACTTTGGATGTAGGACAGCTAAAATGTTATCTCTTACTTTGGATGTAGGACAGCTGAAATACTAAAATGTTATCTCTTACTTTGGATGTAGGACAGCTGAAATACTAAAATGTTATCTCTTACTTTGGATGTAGGACAGCTAAAATACTAAAATGTTATCTCTTACTTTGGATGTAGGACAGCTAAAATACTAAAATGTTATCTCTTACTTTGGATGTAGGACAGCTGAAATACTAAAATGTTATCTCTTACTTTGGATGTAGGACAGCTGAAATACTAAAATGTTATCTCTTACTTTGGATGTAGGACAGTTAAAATACTAAAATGTTATCTCTTACTTTGGATGTAGGACAGCTAAAATGTTATCTCTTACTTTGGATGTAGGACAGCTGAAATACTAAAATGTTATCTCTTACTTTGGATGTAGGACAGCTGAAATACTAAAATGTTATCTCTTACTTTGGATGTAGGACAGCTAAAATACTAAAATGTTATCTCTTACTTTGGATGTAGGACACCTAAAATACTAAAATGTTATCTCTTACTTTGGATGTAGGACAGCTGAAATACTAAAATGTTATCTCTTACTTTGGATGTAGGACAGCTGAAATACTAAAATGTTATCTCTTACTTTGGATGTAGGACAGTTAAAATACTAAAATGTTATCTCTTACTTTGGATGTAGGACAGCTAAAATACTAAAATGTTATCTCTTACTTTGAATGTAGGACAGCTAAAATACTAAAATGTTATCTCTTACTTTGGATGTAGGACAGCTAAAATACTAAAATGTTATCTCTTACTTTGGATGTAGGACAGCTGAAATACTAAAATGTTATCTCTTACTTTGGATGTAGGACAGCTAAAATACTAAAATGTTATCTCTTACTTTGCATCTAGGACAACTAAGCCATTTTCAAGATCAAAACCGCTTTGGTTAAATTATCCAAAAACGATTCTGCATTTGCAGTTTCTTCCAACAATGTCTTTGAAAGCCGACATTTGAATGTCTAAAGTACAACAAAATAATTCCTTCCTCTTAAGTACCGGTGTGACTTATTCAAACTTTTGTGGTTTGTCACTTTCTTGTATACGCTCGAAAGTTTGTTAATAAAGTTGTATTTGTTCGCAGATCTAGATCGTAAATGTCATTCTTAAATTGTCAGAGTGAAAGTCAGAGATTATCCTTAAACCATTGTGATTATAAAATGTGTTTTTACATTTGTATGAACAACCTCAGGAACAAAAGTCAGATTATTTGCAGACGATTGCATAATATATAGAACAATAAAAACAACACAAGACACAGATTTTACAAAGAGAATTAGATGAATTACAGAAATGGGAATCACATTGGAGCATGTCTTTCCACCCAGAAAAATGTCAGTTGTTAAGAGTAACAAAAAAACTAAAACAAATTAATTCCACTTATCTTATTCATGGCAAACCAGTAACACAGACTAAAAACGCAAAATACCTAGGTGTTATTATAAATGAAAAACTGTCATGGAATCCACATAGTGATGAAACTATAAAAAAATCAAACAAAGCATTAGGGTTTATTAAAAGAAATTTCTATAAATCAAATAAGAACATAAAACTAAAATGTTATTTATTTAACCTTGGTTAGGCCAATAATAGAATATACATCCTCCGTTTGGGACCCCTCAACTCAAGATAACATTAAGAAACTGAAACAGACACAAAATAGAGCAGTGAGAGATTCATAACAAACAAATATTCACACTTAACTAGAGTAACACCTTTAGTAAAATCACTAAATTTAGAAAGCCTTCAGGACAGAAGACTCAAAAGTAAAGTAGCATTATACATAAAACACTGAACCATAATCTTCAAATACAAAAACAAAATTTAATAAAATACTCTGAAAGACACACAAATAAAGGCACATTCCTCGTCTCATATGCTAGGACAAATTTGTACAAATACTCCTTCTTCCCTAGTGCTATTAGAGCATGGAATGGGTTGCCTGAGCTAGCCAGAAAAACCAGTGAGTTGGCAGAATTTAAGTCTTTGGTTAATATGCATGACTAAATGCATGACGCGTAGGATGTAATCATCTTCTTTTTTGAAGTAACGTCTGTATTATATAAGATAACAATTTTAAAACAACTAGATTTAGATCTACAAGTAGTCCTTTATTCTAAAGCAAAATTAAAATCCATAAAAATGGTACAGAGAATATAAGGATCTATTAAAATGTGAGTGTGTGTACATGTTTGTGTGTGTGTGTGGGGGGAGATGGGGTGTATACTACACTTTGTAATGAAGGGTTATTCTAAATAAGCTGCCTCTCTAGATCTCCGACTAACCAAAGATGTCAGAGTACATGAAGTTCAAACAGAGCTAGTATTGTATACATGAAGTTCCAAACAGAGCTAGTATTGTAATACATGAAGTTCCAACAGAGCTAGTATTGTAATACATGAAGTTCCAAACAGAGCTAGTATTGTAATACATGAAGTTCCAAACAGAGCTAGTATTGTAATACATGAAGTTCCAAACAGAGCTAGTATTGTAATACATGAAGTTCCAAACAGAGCTAGTATTGTAATACATGAAGTTCCAAACAGAGCTAGTATTGTAATACATGAAGTTCCAAACAGAGCTAGTATTGTAATACATGAAGTTCCAAACAGAGCTAGTATTGTAATACATGAAGTTCCAAACAGAGCTAGTATTGTAATACATGAAGTTCCAAACAGAGCTAGTATTGTAATACATGAAGTTCCAAACAGAGCTAGTATTGTAATACATGAAGTTCCAAACAGAGCTAGTATTGTAATACATGAAGTTCCAAACAGAGCTAGTATTGTACTACTGGCTGGTTCACTGAAGGCTTCAAAAGTGTATAGTGTTGGGGGGAGCGGCGGTTCATTAAAGAGTGTATATGTGTGTTTGGGGGGGGGGTATTAGAATGCAGGGAGATAAAGAAGACTACAACTGATGGGCCTAAGAAGTGTTTGTGCATACTCTATAACAGATTGGGGGGGGGGGATTTGTGGGTCGTTCGAATGAAGGATGAAAGGGACAAAAATAAAGAGGATTTATAGCATTTTAAGGCTAGAGAATTGTGTTAGCTGTGGGCTAGTAATGCGGGCCGTTTTAGTGATGGATTTAAAAGTGTTCAAGGTGATATACACACATACACCAACAATTCAACAGTAGCGTAGTACGTGTATCAGGTAGAGCTATGCGCTTTTAGAATTCAATGGCAGACGTTTCATTAGATTATACACTGGCCAAAGTGATGGGTCGAAGAAGTGTTTGTGTATACTCTATAACAGAGGCCCTTTGTTTGTAGAATGAAAGAAACAAAAAAAAAAAAGACAGAGAATTCGGGGGGGGGGGGGGGCTAGAAAATTGTGTTGGGGTGAAGGAACGTTGTAGTGATGGGTTTCAGAGTGGTCTGGGCAAAATACCCGCCACATTCATGGCAATGTCTTCCATTCTGAACAGATTCAGGAGGCGTTCAGTGTTTCACATGACAATGCAGACCCAGTTGCGACCTGCATATTCTCCAGCATCTCATGCAGACCAAGCCGTTGTCCGCTGACGGTTATATTTAAGTTTTCTTTTCGTCTTCTGCGCCTGTCTTCAATAATGGCGTCTCTTAAAGTCTCAAATGTGTGTCCAGCGGCCTTTGTGAGAACTCTCAGTCTCTTTCAGAGACCCTCTGTTGCCAGCTACTTTCCTCTATGTCAGTGAGGGCGAAATGGTGAACTTTATAGCACTGAAGGCTGAAGGGGGGGGGGGTGAGCACTTCTGTTACGCGGTCTTCCTTTAATCTCGCCAAAGGAGATCGCCTATTAGCATGCGGTCGTCATCATAAGTGTCCGACCCAGCTCAGCTGTCCGAATGGTAATTAGTGCTTCTATACTGTCCACACCGGCCTCTAGCAGAACATGGTTATTATAATGTTAGTCTTGTCAGCGTCTGACCATCATGAAGTGAAGGCACCTTTGTTGAAAGCGTTTGAGGACCCGTTAATGCCTTCGATAGAGCACACAGGTCTCAGAGCCACACAAAAAGTGTGGTGAGAACCACTGCTTTATAAACATTGATTTTTGTTGCCAGGCGAAGAAACCTATTCCGCCATACTCTCAGTCTGGTCGCCTCAAACATATATAGTATACCAGCAATAGAGTAGCACGGGTATCAGCTAGTGTGTTCTAAAGCCTGAATGTGCTTCATTGTTATGAGCGAATGTTTAAAAATGTAATTCCTAATCAGCAAAGAATAAAAGAAACCCAAAAACCTATGTAAATACTCAAGATGGAACAACACCTCTCTAGTCTACTAGCTCATTCACATTTCACTCTTTCATTGAACAAAAGGTAAGAAGTGCACATTTTTATTGTTCCTGCTAATAGCGTCTCGCACTGAACCAGGCGTACTACTCCAATATAGATCTGCATGCGCACGACAATAAACATCCCTAACTATCTGACATTATAATGTAGTCTTGCGCCTCATGTCTCCACACTACTAACCTGACAACGACAGGTAATAGAAGGGACTGTTATTGTTAAGATAGGAAATAGGAAGTTTCTGTGTCAAATAATAAGTTGTCATTGTAATGAGAGAATTCACATTTAAATCAGTCCTTAAGGATGTGAGAGAGCTATGTGGTGTCTCAAGCAAGATTCTAGATCTAAGAGAGCCTGTTCATCTACAACACGGTTTTCACTAGTGTCTCAGAGTTCAGATTACTAGGCTAATGTCAACAAGACAAGTCCATTAATTCTTCTTAAACATGGCCAGCGAGTTCCCTCCCCTTGTCGTCCAGCAATCAGCTTTTCATTTGACCGTAATAAACTGTCATTTCCAAGGCGCACATCAAACTCTTTGTGGTCTGTCAAGTCCGTCCACTTCACTGGCTAGTCATGTGACCTCCGGATACAACACGTGACTAGGAGCTCTTTGATCTTGCTCTTTAATTTCGCTGTCTCAATAATTAGCTTTCTTAGAGTTTTTTTTTTGCGCGAGCTTTGTACAACGTGGTTTTGAAAGCGCGTGCTGCCCGATGTTAGGTTGGTCCTAAAACATGTTCAGTTGACAACAACTTGCTTCTATGCATAGGACAGAGTCCAGTCTAGGTATATTTCATTTAGGACCAATGTACATCTTATTGGGTTCAACCAATGTACATCTTGTTGGGTTCAACCAATGTACATCTTATTGGATTCAACCAATGTACATCTTGTTGGATTCAACCAATGTACATCTTGTTGGATTCAACCAATGTACATCTTATTGGATTCAACCAATGTACATCTTATTGGATTCAACCAATGTACATCTTGTTGGGTTCAACCAATGTACATCTTGTTGGATTCAACCAATGTACATCTTGTTGGATTCAACCATGTACATCTTATTTGATTCAACCAATGTACATCTTGTTGGGTTCAACCAATGTACATCTTATTGGATTCAACCAATGTACATCTTGTTGGGTTCAACCAATGTACATCTTATTGGATTCAACCAATGTACATCTTGTTTAAATGAAGGAGTCTTTTTTTGAGTCCTTCAGTTGACCTATTTAATTTCATCTGTTCCCAATTCTCTCCTTGAAATGACCAAGTTAGGTTGACATGTTGTTGGACTAAATCTCTTACAATGTCGTACTAGCTCCATGCTTCAGTTACTTGTCAGTTTAGGGGAAAAGCAGAGGCGGTTGAACGTTGTGCTGGCCACGTGACGTATTCGTTAACTGTGGGCCACAGAAACAGATGACGACATGGCCTAAATTGTGCCGATATGCCAAATAAACCCAAATACAGAAACAGATGGCCTTGACATCATTTGCCCTATAGTTGCAAGGTGTGAAAGGGGAACTTTACTAACTTACTTTCTTGTGTATACAAGCTAATATGTCATTGCTTCACATTGATCTCTCTGCGAAGACTAACAGAGATAGTGCGTGGCATTGCTTCACATTGATCTCTCTGCGAAGACTGACAGAGATAGTGCGTGAATATAAAGTGTCAAAACGTGGTGCTTAAAAAAATAGTTCTATTGGTCACATGTTTGCTAAGCATTGTCACGTGATTTAAATATGCGCTGTAAGCCTTTTCTTTTATATTGAGTGTTTGTTTGAACCAGACGAGAATGACGTCACACACATTGTGCTCAAAGGAGACTTGTTATTTATATTACATTTTATGTCGAGTCCTAGGTCTAGGTTTCTACTGGACTGAAGAGGTCAAGGTCATCTGACCTACTACGGTAAACGTCATTGTATTTGTGGCTGGTACAGCATCACACGACATAGTGCATTGACTTTATTGAATCTCCCCAAACCAAAGTTTCAACTAATTTCTTTTAGCCAAAGACATTAGACTGAGTTTAAACTCAAAACTCATTTCTTTTAGCCAAAGACATTAGACTGAGTTTAAACTCAAAACTCATTTCTTTTAGCCAAAGACATTAGACTGAGTTTAAATTCATTTCTTTTAGCCAAAGACATTAGACTGAGTTTAAACTCATTTCTTGTAGCTGATAACGCTATTTTTCAAAAATCACGTGACCAAAGCCTCTGACTTGGAACTTCTTTACTTTGAATATGTTCAGGTCTTGACACAAAACTATTTCCAATTTGACGTCTGTAACAAAATAAGTGGCTATTTACCCAATGGCACACAGTAAGTGAATAGAATCACCCCGATCCTTTATTAGTTCACCATTGCACTAGGACTGCTGTCGAGAAGGAGAGAGGCACCTACTTGTTAGAAGGCCCCACTTCCTCCCATGTAGGGCAAGGCGCCCCTCTACCACTGACTAATAGGAACACGATGCATATAGACCTGCCAGCTGAATTTTTTTCAAGATTTCGGCTGGCTGACATAATTTTTCGGCTGATATCCGGATTAGCCGGATTTCTCCGTGAATTGGCATTTGTGTCTGATTTTCGGCTGATTAGAAAAATATTCGGCTAGTTCGGCTTATGCCTTGTCAATAATAAAGTAATAAAACTTCATGAATAAAAGACCAGAAAAAACTTTATTTCAAATATATACAAAAAAACACTTTTATATTCTGTCATAAATTTACATTATTTAGAGTGCAAGAAAATGCAGTCCATTTTGTAAGTTCACCACTCAATATATCAGTTTGTAATTGTCATGGATGAAACAAACACGATGTAGCTTATCAGCTGTTAGACTTGATCGTTTGCTGTTTATTATCCAACCGGTAACCGAAAACACGCACTCAACTGGAACAGATGATGCTGATGATGACAGTTGAGTAAGATATGGATACAAGGATGATGCAGCACTGCTACTAGTAGAAGTAGAAGATCGCTGAGCCATTTATTTTATAAAACAGATTATTGATAATAAATCGTGTTATTGTCAAAAAAAAATGGTAACTTAAATGAATTGAATTATTTTTATAAATTGTATTTTAACTGGGGTTTAATAAAATTAGAATTGTAATTTGACATTAGACAAGAACTCTTTATCAAACTTCCGGCGACCTTTATTTAAAAATGCAATCGATTTTAAAACGGAATGCAAGAAAAAATTGAAAAAAGAAAAAACTTTACGGCGCATCATTCATTTTCGGCGGACAAAAATTTGGCGGCGAGTTCGGCACTCGGCGCCGGCTGAGGGGTCTAGATGTATAGATTCGTTTTTCCATCTCCAATCCAATTGTATTCTAGCTTTGTGGTGCTCTCAAATATCTACATTAGAGTCTGCTGGACCTACCGCCCTGTGGCTATTCTCAGCCTTAATGTCTCAAAAGTTAATGTCACCCCGGAGATCACTCAGTCCTCTTGCAAACCTTTATGTCAAAGGGAGATAGAATGGGAGGGGCGCTGTTTCTCGGCCACTTATCCAGTTTCTGTATTAGTTCAATAGCCGATTGATCTCACGAGATGGTCGTTTCTGGTCATTCAGGATCCCGGGCTGAAGACATCACAGATCAAAGACTCGAATGAAAGCGAACACCCAGTGTATCCCAAGAAGCTTTGTAAGCGGCTTATTGCTTCGATGTAATTACACTGTCTTCCTTGGGATAATGTGGGCACATTAGCACGTCTAGGACTTCACAGAGAAATGGGGCATTCAAGTCTGTAAGCAGAGAATGCTATTCCCAAATGAACTCAACCTTGTTGGCACTCAGCCTGGTTATTGAGTGAACAAACTATTGATCATTGAACTTGTATGTTGTTGTCATAAGACCATAGGGCAGACGATGTTCCATTGTTTTGAGGTGGACTAACTATATGCATTACTTTCTAGTTCTGTAGAAGGTATTGTAATGTAAGGGCTACCGAAGAGTGGCTGAGATTTAGGATTTTAACTTGGATCATGAGTCTAGTGAAAGCTGACATTTCGTTGAAAGTAAGGGCGAAGGTCGTTGTGCTGGCTACATGACACCCTCGTTCTATATATCTTTAGAACTTTACGTCACCTGGTCCCATCAAGCGATCAATCCTAACTTGGATCTACTACAAACATCTTGACACAATCGATGGGACATACAAATGGCATGTCCGCGAGAATATAATATTATTTAATGTAGCACCAAAATGATACTTATGATCAGTGGTTCCCCCAAAGTGATACTTATGATCAGTGGTGCCACCAAAGTGATACTTATGATCAGTGGTTCCTTCTTACTCTCTTCTCCATCTTGTTCTCACAGATAAGGCTCAACATTGAAACAATGCTAAGACAACTAATCAAACAATTCTCACAGATAAGGCTCAACATTGAAACAATGCTAAGACAACTAATCAAACAATTCTCACAGATAAGGCTCAACATTGAAACAATGCTAAGACAACTAATCAAACAATTCTCACAGATAAGGCTCAACATTGAAACAATGCTAAGACAACTAATCAAACAATTCTCACAGATAAGGCTCAACATTGAAACAATGCTAAGACAACTAATCAAACAATTCTCACAGATAAGGCTCAACATTGAAACAATGCTAAGACAACTAAACAAACAATTCTCACAGATAAGGCTCAACATTGAAACAATGCTAAGACAACTAATCAAACAATTCTCACAGATAAGGCTCAACATTGAAACAATGCTAAGACAACTAATCAAACAATTCTCACACATAAGGCTCAACATTGAAACAATGCTAGAACAACTAATCAAACAATTCTCACACATAAGGCTCAACATTGAAACAATGCTAAGACAACTAATCAAACAATTCTCACACATAAGGCTCAACATTGAAACATAGCTAAGACAACTAATCAAACAATTCTCACAGATAAGGCTCAACATTGAAACAATGCTAAGACAACTAATCAAACAATTCTTACAGATAAGGCTCAACATTGAAACAATGCTAAGACAACTAAACAAACAATTCTCACAGATAAGGCTCAACATTGAAACATAGCTAAGACAACTAATCAAACAATTCTCACAGATAAGGCTCAACATTGAAACAATGCTAAGACAACTAAACAAACAAATCTCACAGATAAGGCTCAACATTGAAACAATGCTAAGACAACTAATCAAACAATTCTCACAGATAAGGCTCAACATTGAAACAATGCTAGAACAACTAATCAAACAATTCTCACACATAAGGCTCAACATTGAAACATAGCTAAGACAACTAATCAAACAATTCTCACAGATAAGGCTCAACATTGAAACAATGCTAAGACAACTAAACAAACAATTCTCACAGATAAGGCTCAACATTGAAACATAGCTAAGACAACTAATCAAACAATTCTCACAGATAAGGCTCAACATTGAAACAATGCTAAGACAACTAATCAAACAATTCTCACAGATAAGGCTCAACATTGAAACAATGGTAAGACAACTAATCAAACAATTCTCACAGATAAGGCTCAACATTGAAACAATGCTAAGACAACTAATCAAACAATTCTCACAAATAAGGCTCAACATTGAAACAATGCTAAGACAACTAATCAAACAATTATTATAGTGTAAAACTTGGGTAACGCACACAATGGCCTGCACACATCCTACAAAACTCTGGGGGCTTGATGATTAAGTGGTAACTTCCGAATCCAGGGGTCTTGGGTTCGAATGAAGACTTGAATTTTGAATTTCGAAATTTTCAGGCCGTCGCCCCCACAGCCACTGAACCCAATTTGAATGGTTACCTGACAGTAGCTTGGGAAAGAAACAGCGGTTAGTCGTTGCACTGTCCAAATGACACCCTCGTTAACCGTAGAGCCATTTAAAACAGATGAGCTGAACATCCTTGACCGTTCTACCCCATGGCTCGCGAGGTAAGGGGTGGGGGGAGGGTTACTTACCTTCTACAGCGTCATCATCTCACTAGACACAACTGATCCACAGTTCTAGTAGTCTACCACTATTGGGATAACATTTCATCACTTTGTATCTTGGTGGTTCTGTAGAAATAAAATAGAAAGATAGGGTCTAGTTTTAGGCAGAGACATTTGAGTTTCACATTATAGGAGACACACACACATGCATACATAGAAATAAAATAGAAAGATAGGGTCTAGTTTTAGGCAGAGACATTTGAGTTTCACATTATAGGACACACACACACACACATGCATACATAGAAATAAAATAGAAAGATAGGGTCTAGTTTTAGGCAGAGACATTTGAGTTTCACATTATAGGACACACATACACACATGCAAACATAGAAATAAAATAGAAAGATAGGGTCTTGTTTTAGGCAGAGACATTTGAGTTTCACATTATAGGACACACACACACACATGCATACATAGAAATAAAATAGAAAGATAGGGTCTAGTTTTTGGCAGAGACATTTGAGTTTCACATTATAGGACACACACACACACATGCATACATAGAAATAAAATAGAAAGATAGGGTCTAGTTTTTGGCAGAGACATTTGAGTTTCACATTATAGGACACACACACACACATGCAAACATAGAAATAAAATAGAAAGATAGGGTCTTGTTTTAGGCAGAGACATTTGAGTTTCACATTATAGGACACACACACACACATGCATACATAGAAATAAAATAGAAAGATAGGGTCTTGTTTTAGGCAGAGACATTTGAGTTTCACATTATAGGACACACACACACACATGCATACATAGAAATAAAATAGAAAGATAGGGTCTTGTTTTAGGCAGAGACATTTGAGTTTCACATTATAGGACACACACACACACATGCATACATAGAAATAAAATAGAAAGATAGGGTCTTGTTTTAGGCAGAGACATTTGAGTTTCAAATATAGGACACACACACACACACACATGTATACATAAAAATGACAAGGTTTGATATTCAGGGATTGTTCTTCTACTGTTGTTGGTAGTGAGTATCTGAGACTTGAGTCAAACAATGTCTTCCAGACCAGAGACCTGGCGTTGAACGTTTCTCCCCATGTTTATTAGCTTGAGCTTGTCTGAACGCTTTTGTTGATCACGTCTGTTTGGTACGAGCAGGTGGACAGGAAGTTGAAGCTTATTTGACGTGGACATTGGTGTGGTCTGACTGCAGAGAGAAAGGATGGAGAATCTGGCGCTGATCTAGTGCTACATAAGGTGCAGTGATAGAAGATAGGTGCTACATTAGGCGCATGTAGCATGGATTTGATAGAAGATAAGTGCTACATTAGGCGCAATTAGCATGGATTTGATAGAAGATAAGTGCTTCATTAGGCACATGTAGCATGGATTTGATCAAAAGATACCTGCTACATTAGACGCATGTAGCATGAATTTGGTAGAAGATAAGTGCTACATTAGGCACATGTAGCATGGATTTGATAGAAGATAAGTGCTACATTGTGTGTAGTAGAACAATTAGTGCAATCAATATTGAAGCATTTTGGTTTAGTTTTATACAATTCCCTACAGAAAAATCTCCCCCCCCCCCCAAAGTTCAGTCTGCACTCGTTTCTATTGTATAGAGTCAACTGACTCAACTAGATCATGTAAAGTGTGTTGAAGCCAAACCACGGAAGCTGCCAAGTCAATCTCCTACTTTTAGTCGTTGTGTTACACCGTGGAGTAGAACTTGTCATTTAGTGTTCTTGTACTACAGTACTAGACATAATCAGGTAGACACACAAGCAACTGAAATAAAATATATTCATCATGTATATATAGTCCAAAAATGCCTTTGAGAAACACGAAAGCCTAATGACACATATAAAAATAGCCTACTTTCATACTGGACAGTTTTACCAAATGGGCTTTCACAGTCTTACAAGGTCAGGTAGAATTATACTCCAACAGTGGCTTATTTCCACACTGGTGTCACCATAGCTCTGCCGGATGTCTTTAGCTTCACTTCCTTCTCCAGCATTGCATCTAAGACTCTTGCTCTCAGTGTACTCTTGGCGTCCCGAGACATGACGTTAAACTGCGCTCCTCTTTCCTTAGCACTTTTGGAGCTCAAAAGTGCTCTACTTCTTTTCTATCATTGTGTCTGCCTCCTCCTTTCCTCAGTCTGCCTTCATTGATCATCACTCAGTCTCCTTATCTCTAAATATCTCACTACGTCCTAGACCAGTCCGTTTGCCGTGGACTGCGACGGGTAAGGGGGGATAAAGAGATCCTGGTGTTTGAGTGGTGGCTATCTGAGGATAAACCACCACAACACAATACTTTGGCTCCAAGTTCCCCTAGACCTGAGGCCCAGATGGCCCGCTCTGGGTCAACCGGCTGGTCAGGGAGCTGCTGTATCGGGCACATGTCCGATGCAGTAGCTGACTGAGTACAGCACCTGTGTAGCCCTGGCGGGCTCATTCTGGACTTCCGAATGGCCCGTCCCCTTGTTGGACTCGATGGCGGGTGGGGAGCACAGGTGCCGAACTAATATATAACACCCATGGAAAAAAAAACTTCAAAAAAACTACTTGCCCCAGACCTATGTCTGGGCAAGAGACGCCGCATGGAAGACAGAAAGGAGGAGGCCACAAAAAGCTGTGCTACCTGGCCATCATTTCTGGTGGTTAGGTGCACAGAGGAGGGGAAAAGTCTGACAAAGATGAGCCCTTTTGTCATCTACAAGGGACTTAAGTCAGTAGTGGGAGAGCCCAAGAGTGTGTCTAAGCTACACAAGTCTTTGGAACTTCTAGTAGAAGTTGATAGCAAGATACACTCTGATGGGCTTTTAAGATGCAGAAGACTCTGTGATCTCCAAGTGGAAGTCATGCCACACAAGAGTCTGAACACCAGCAGAGTTGTAATCAGCTCTAGGGACCTACTGGAATGTTCCGAGAAGGAGATAGTGGAGGGCATTGAAGGAGTCACCCATGCCCGGCGCATTACCAGGCGCAGGGATGGTGAGGAGGTCAAAACACCACTATTATCCTCACATTTGGAACTACGACACCGCCAGAGTATGTGAAGGCAGGATACCTACGAGTTCCAGTGAGGCCCTACATACCTAACCCCATGAGGTGCTTCAAGTGCCAGGGTTATGGACACGGCGCGGCAGTCTGCAAGAGGAACACTGTGTGTGCCAGATGTGATGAGAAGGTCATGAGGACAAGGGCTGCACAGCCCAGTTCAAATGACCAAACTGTCACGCTGGCCACTCAGCCTACTCCAAGGACTGCCCTGTGTGGAAACAGGAGGTTGCCGTGCAGGAGTACAAGGCAAGAAATGGATGTACCTTCAGCCAGGCGAAATCGGCTGTATTGGCCCTAGCCAAAGGCCAATTCGGCTTGACAAAGACCTATGCCCAGGCTGTTGCTAAGATAGGAAGATCCATAGCCACACAGACGGACACATTGACCCCACCACCCCCCTCCTCCTCCTCCAACTCAGAAGAAAACACCGCCAAAGAACACACCTCTGAAGAAACAAGAAAGCCCTGTTGTCATGCTAAAGAACAGGTTCTCTGTGCTCGCTGATGAGAGCATGGAGACTGAGCAGCTAGTCAAAACCAATACTCCGGGAGAACCCGGAGACATCATGTCTGACACAGGTTCTCCTCAGAGAAACCAGTCAGACACCCCAACCTCTACCGAATTAGAGGTTGACCAACTCCCTAAGGGGAGAAATCAAAGCGGAGAGGATGCCCGAGGTGAGCGAGGAGGAAATAACCTCCGCTCTAACCAGAGGGATCTCCCCTCTCCAGAGAGAAAGACTTCCCCCAAAAGGGGGTTGTCCTCCTCTCCATCCAAACCCAAGAATAAAAATACCAAGGTCACTGGAATTAAGGGAAACCCCTCCGGGGGCCTCCCAAAGCCAAATAGCTCCAAGTAGGTCATCTAGAATAAGCCATGGATTCCAGAATTGTACAGTGGAATTGCAGAGGCCTCAAGGCCAATTATGAGGAGATGCAGCTACTGATGGACTCTGAGACTCCTGTAGCTGTCTGTCTACAGGAAACATTTCTGAAAGATAGCATCAGCTTCCGAAGCTACAGTGCTTACAGCAAGAATGTTGAGGATGCAGAGAGAGCATCAGGTGGAGTCTGTATCCTTGTGAAGGATAGCATCCCCCATGAGAGGGTTGAACTACAGACCATACTACAGGCCGTAGCAGCTAGGATAACCCTTCACAAGGTTATCACTTGCTGCAGCCTGTATCTACCACCAGGCGCTCCATTAAACCAAACAGACATGGAGGACCTATTGAAACAACTCCCCCGGCCTTACATAATCCTTGGGGATTTCAATGCCCATAACACCATGTGGGGCTCCAACAATACCG